>OY856410.1:1148437034-1148467034 GCA_963693085.1 Alisma plantago-aquatica
GTTAGGCCTTTTTATGGTCGTATATGATATGTTGGGACTTGTTGTGGATAAGAATGTATGATGGACCTCATCGTGGTTGGTATTGAAATGTTGGGGTTTTTTGTAGCCAAAGATGGTTACATGCACCTTGATCCAGTATCTTGATATCTATGAAAACTTTCGTATCATCTGAAGTTACTAGTCTTGATTAGTATGTCAATCATATCTCTTTGCATTGTTTGTAAGCATTTGATACAAATGAAATATGAGTAATTGTATTAATTAACCAAGTACAATTCTAATCATGTAGTTCATGTGATGTGATTGTAGAGCTATCTGAGTGTAAGAAATTGGTAGATAGTAAAACAAGTAATCCTTGTAGTGATTATTATTTTGAGAAGGAACTCAAATTCATGCATAGATAGCTGCTAGTTGTAACGACCGGGTCCACTGCCCAAGGCTCTAGTAGAGTTTTAGGAATGACGAATGGCCTAAAGACTGCCACTAGACATAACTGTGTGTTTCATTCTCACTCACAGGCAAGCCATGATAAACTTCCTGACTGGTCACCTATCCCAGTACTACTGGTCACCTATCCTAGTACTACTTTGGGTTGAGCATGCTTAATCACCGAGTTATTTAGTGATGGGATCCCTAAAAAGGAGTTGCACCTTAGTGATATAGTTAGTCCAATCATTCATTTTAAGATCATTCTATATGAAGCCTCAAATCTTGAGATGTTACAATCTCCCCAATTAGAATCTTGACGTCCTCATCAATGGCTCAATGATATGGCATCTCTCCCCATTTTAGTGCAGACCCAACATGGCACGTGTACACCCAACTCCCATCTACAACTATCAGAACATGGGTGGCTCCATCAACTAGGATAACCCTTTCCAACATGCTTGGGCTGCACAGCTTAAGACCAGCGAGTCATGCCCACATGGGCCCCACCTACTAGAGGGGATTTAGATCTGATACCACTTGTAATGACTGGGCCCACTGCCCAAGGCTCTAGTAGAGTTTCAGGAATGATGACTGGCCCCATATACCACCACTAGCCTTAACGATGCATTTTTTCCTCACTCACGCGCAAGCCAGGATAAACTTCTAGACTGGTCACCCATCCTAGTACCACTATGGGATGAGCACGCTTAACCACTGAGTTCTTTAGTGATGGGCTATCTGAAAAGGAGGTGCACCTTGGTGATATGGGTAGTCTAATCATTCCTTTCAAGATTATTCTATCTAAGGCAACAAATCCTGGGATGTTACAATATATCTTTGTCATACTAATTCCAAAGCTTTAGAGAGAAGTTGAGGTTGTTTGTTGGATTTTATGTGATAGAGAGTGGTGACAGTTATAACTCAAATTTGAGGATTTCTACCTAGTTTTGGTTCTGTCACTAGTACAGAAATGACATATAACGTCACCTTTGATGACGTCAGTAACACACAAAAACTGACGCCATAGAACAATGACATCAGTTATATAAGACAACCATCACCATATGTGAAGTCATGCCAATTAAGAAAAGACACGGATACCACTTTTACTTCAACGTCAATTTTGTATAATAGAAACTGACGTCTAAAATTACCCGCGAATACAATTTTCCATGAAAAAAATTCCTCCAAAATTTTCAATATGGCGTCAGTTTTTCTCAAACCGACGACACATGTTTCATGACATGTCCCTACAGAAAAATTTATCCCCTCATTAGTCATCAGCTATTCCAAAAAACCAAAGACTAATCACGCTTTGCAAGATAAACTTTTTTTAAGGGGATAGGTTTGTAGCGTCGATTTGTTACTTGAAATCGACGACTAGGTGATCTCACACCTTGTCCCCGTAAAAATATTTTCCCCCAATTTTCTCCTTCGTCGTTAGTTTTAAATGGACAACTTACAACTATGGACTAACAATAGATAATTTTTTTTGTTTTGGATATGTATATAGACATCGATTTTTCCATTGGTAACTGACGACTATGTTAGACTATTTTTTTAGTTTACAAGTTAGTTATCGGTTTATCTCTAGCAATCAACAACTAAAACCTTATCCGAGGGAAACTTTTTTTATTTAGATTTGGACTTCGTTGTTGATTTTTCACAAGTAACCGACGATTGTAGTAGTTAGTCATCGGTTTTTTGGAACAACCGACGACTAAGGGTTTAATAGCACCCACATAAAACAAACTTTTCCCCATTCTTTATTTCATTGCAATTCTGAACAACCGCCTCCGCTCTTCTGGTGATTCCTCTCTTCCTCCAGCCGCCACCTCCGCTCGCCTGAGGAGCTACTCATCAGACTTCCTACAACCATCACCTCCGCTCTTCCTCCGGTCTTCCTCCAACCACCGCGTGCCTCTGCTCTTCCTCAGTCACCGCCTCTTCTTGCTTGAGGAGCTACTTGCCAGACTTCCTCCAACTGCTGACTCCACTCTTCCTCTGCTCTTCCTCCAACTGTCGTGCGCCTGCACTCTTCCTCATCCACCGCTCTCTCTGTGCTCATCGGAGGAGTTGTTGTTGCTGGTTTGGGAGGACGCAAGCTTGGGAGGACGCTGATCCTTGGGCTTGAGATATCTGCCACCTGCTTCCCCTACTGCTAGGTAAGAGATTTTCTTGAACCTTGTTGTTTTTTTTCATAGCTTAATTCTAGGATGTATGTCCATGGTTAGTGACACATGTTTACAGTGCTTTATACCCAAGTGGACGTATTGAAGAATATACACCCTTTTGAGGCCCGATTCGAACACAGGGAAACTTCTCCATAAGACTACTACTAACTATGGTCAAATCAGCTAGGCCAGTGAAATTGAATTGGTTTGATTGAATAGAAAAAAATAGAACAAAACAAGCTTAACACTTAAATTACTCAGATTTTTGGGAATTCTTTAGGCTTATGGTTTCACCACAAATGACATTGCAATTCAATTCATACACCAATATCTATTATCCCTATCCCTGGATAAAGAGCCTGTAGGCAGAACTACCCACACCCGCAACGTAGTTCACTACTTATTCTAATGCCAATCCCATTTTCATAGAAATTGGTTGATTAGTTAGGTGCTTTATGATTAAACTCTGGGTTTCTCCTCCCATTTATTCTTCATATTTCCCAAGAGGTGCAATAAATGTGTAAATCTATGCTTTCCAACCCTTAACCTCACTCCTGAAATGATTAAGAGTCTAATAATCTATCTATGTTAATCAGACATAAATAGAACAAGGAAACTTCATAGATTTATATCCAGAAAATAGGGACAAAGATGATATTAATGTATGGAAATCAGTTACAATTCATATCTGGGGTACTCCCGGGTCCTAAGGAATCAAGGGGTTTATCCGCATGATTTTTGTTGATGAATACATAGTAGAGAAAGAGAAAAATATGGGAAACATTAGAAAAACTAAATAACCCTGGAGAATAGATGATCCGAATGATCTCCTACGTCATGTGTGCACTCTACTATCTTTTAGCTACAGATTCACCTTTCAGAGGTGCTAGAATCGTCCTAGATGAATCTTTCAATTTCTTTCTCTTCTCTCCTCTCTCATAGGTGTTGTGCAATGGAAAATGATTGCCTTCTTTTGTGTGGCCGAACTCCCCTTAGGTCATAGGAGTCACTTACAGTACAAAATAACGCCAGTCGTTGGATTAGATTTCTATCTTCAAATTTGCCAAATCAGACAGACTCGATAGTACCAACTTGGTAGTCTGTAGTACCGAGTTCCTAGGGTAGCCGTGACTCATGACAATGTCACTACTATCGACTTGTCTCGATATCACTGAGTCTTTAGGTCGCCCGAGAACTGCTTCACTAATGCCATCTCAATAGTATTGAGTTTGTGAACTTAGTAGTACTAGCTTTTCATGATTCATCCTTGTGCTTTACTAACGAGGTTTCAGTACTACTGAATTTGAGTGTCGGTAGTATTAAGTATGTTCCAATCTTTTCTGGTCCAGTACTGATGTGAAGTCGGTACCACCGACTTCTGGTGTTGGTAGTATCGACTCTGTGAAGATCAATTGTACCTGAAAATGCACAAGAACGTGGATAAAAGCTCAGGATAAATATTAAACCATCTTAAATAGTAAAAATCATATAATTTGATGCATTTAAGTGGAACAAGATATTGATAGCATTTCATGCATAATTAATCAAATAAATGACAAATCAACACATAAAGTCAAGGAAAATATGCCTATGAAAATGACTAAAAATCCAAACATCAAACTCCCCTAAGATTAGATATTGCTCGTCCTCGATCAACACTACTCTTAGATCTATTTGATGTAAGTCAGCAAAAGGATATAACACATGAACTCTTTTCTTAATCATGTCCACCGAGCAATCCCTAAACTGGCCTCCAATGACCACTGAACCAATAACTGCTCTACAATGACAAAAAATTTCTATAGAATATGTCCACCTTTTGATTAATGAACACTATCAAGAAAGCAGTTAATATCATAATAATTCAGGCATTCTCTTGGTGCACTATGTGATTCCCTAACACTACTCTTAGATCTATTTGATGTAAGTCAGCAAAAGGATATAACACATGAAATCTTTTCTTAATCATGTCCACCGAGCAATCCCTAAACTGGCCTCCAATGACCACTGAACCAATAACTGCTCTACAATGACCAAAAATTTCTATAGAATATGTCCACCTTTTGATTAATGAACACTATCAAGAAAGTAGTTAATATCATAATAATTCAGGCATTCTCTTGGTGCACTATGTGATTCCCTAACACTACTGTTAGATCTATTTGATGTAAGTCAGGAAAAGGATATAACACATGAACTCTTTTCTTAATCATGTCCACCGAGAAATCCCTAAATTGGCCTCTAATGACCACTGAACCAATAACTGCTCTACAATGACCAAAAATTTCTATAGAATATGTCCACCTTTTGATTAATGAACACTATCAAGAAAGTAGTTAATATCATAATAATTCAGGCATTCTCTTGGTGCACTATGTGATTCCCTAATCTAAATTTCTCTCTCCTACCTACCAATTACTTGGAAGCAAATCTCCTTATAATAATGGATGAGGAGATAAATCATTTGAGTGGCCTACCAATGAGAGTAATTAATGATATGAGATGGGTAGCAATTGAAGAATCACAAGTACATCCAACTTATTAATGCAAAAAGAATGATGACCTACATGAGTCAAAAGAATGTTATGCATGAGACCTAATGCCTACAAACTTTTTATCTTTATTTTTGACACATGACGCATGTATGAAGCTATCTCATAACAGAAAATGAGACTGTCAAAACAAACAAATGCGTCATGTGAATTAATTCATCCCTTCAAGAAGACTCAAGGACATACTTTCTCCTTAAGAAATCTTGAGATAATTTTTTTTTTCTAGCCCATAATTTTTCTTATCTTTGGCATGATTGGGTTATGATCAGGCTTTCACTTCATACATTTTTTTTCTTTTCTTTTTTTGATGTGGAGGTATGCCCCTGCTTCAATCTTAAAAAATAGAGGCTACAATCCACATGACAAAAAGGAACGAATGTGATGAAATGTATGTAATTTACATACAATTTCTATGCAACTAAGATGGTATGCACTAAGGTTGTTTGTGCATACAAAAGCAACTTTTTTTTTCATATGCAAATAAGGCTAAGCTAATCTACCATGTCACCTATCATGCCATGGAATGCAATCAAAAGAAATAAGTTGGATCACTCATTCATCTTGAGGTGGTGATTCAAAAATTAGATGGAAAGGATGGACGGAATCACATAACTAAGAGACAATGTGGATGCTTATGAGATAGACCTACAGAATGGAGTGATCTGTAGGGCCAACCAGTGGTGAAATAATTTTTTTTATAACGAGGAACCCCTCCTAGATCGGCCACTATTGGACCACACCCAACCAAGAGTAAGCCCCAGCTGTGTGGCACATCCTGGAGGATTTTGCAGTTCCATTGGTTGTTCTTGGATAGGATAACACATGTATTTATATCCTATCGTTATGGTCTTTTCTATATTCTTTTGTGATTTTTGAATAGTATTAATTTAGAACACATGCTTGATTCATATACGATTACAACTCAAGAAAAGAAATAAATGAATTGATGAGTAACTTTTCAAGATTATTCTTCCTCATTATCAAACGACATAAATTTTTGCACATATAATGGAAATTCAATAATCATATGATCTAAAATGAATATTTTATACAAGATTATCCAATTTTTTAACTTATGAAGAAATGCTTATAGAAGCTGAATTAGTGGCAAATTGTACTTAAGTCCTACAAAAGTGATATTCCTTTCACCGGACCCTCCATGTATTAAAAATGGATTTAATGAGTGAAAAATATGAAAAGTTGTGGAATAAGTGGAATGAATTTCATAATTATGTAGAGAGTGAAATTTGTCATAAATTTTAATCGAGTAAGAAAAAAAACAAGTGTCAATAGAAAATGAACAAACAAAAAATCTTGGCTGGATTTATAGGTGTGTCTTTATGTGTTTCTAGTAGCCCAAGTTCAAATTCCATTGCTACAACCTTTTTAGAAAAAATAGTACTTCACCTAACTCAGCCCCCTAGTGTGGTTAGTCCCCCCCCCCCCTAACATCACTTTTTTGGATCCGCCCCATGGTCAATCTATAATTTTACAAATTTAAGACAAAAATCATAATCAACCCCTCCTATAGTCTTTCATATATTATTATAATACACAAATACCAATTTTTCGTTGTAAAATAAATAAAAAAGGCATCCAAGACATATTATGCGCTTACACGATTGCCTTGTTAGAATAAAAGAGTAATTAAACAAATACACACTTCATCAAACTCACGCCTTAACACCACTTTCTAGATATGTGAGTGGGCCAATCTATGATTTGATAAACCCAAAGACAAAAATTACATTCAACTCCTCCTAAGGTCCTTCATATTGTCTTATCAGGATACACAAAGACCAATTTATAATTTAAAATTTAAGGAAAAAATGACACTCAATCCCTTCTATCCGCTTGTATAGCTATTTCGTGATAATAAAAGATTAATTTGGCATCCAATTTTTTCTATGCACTTTGCGCGTGTGTCTTGTTAGAATAAAAGACCAATTTGTAACTAAAACATCATCATCATCATCCAAGCCTCAATCCAACCATGTTGGGGAAGCTACATAGATCCTTCTTTTATAAGAAGCTCTATATGGGTCATACTTTGATCAAGATGTAAATATTCATAATATTTCTTTATAAGTTATTCTCAAGTTAATTTAGGTCTTCCTCTGCTTCTTTTAATTATGCTTGACTCAATAACCTTGTTTCAAATTGGTGCATTTTCCGGTCACGATATAAGATATCCTTCACACAATTTGTCCTCGATGATCACCACCCCCACTTTGTTAATGATATGGTCGTTCTTCAAACAATCTTTTCTTGTCTTCCCACACATCCATCTCAGAGTACACCTTTCGACCACATTCTTCTTGTCGAGACCTTATTTTTCTACTGCTTAACATCCACTCCCATATAGCATAGATGGCCATATAGTTGTTCTATAAAACTTGCTTCTTATTTTTAGAGGGATCTTCTATTACATACTACTCCAATTACACTCCTCCACTTCAACCATCCTACTCTGATCATGTGATAGACATCATCTTGAATCTCACCCTCTATTTCAATAACAAAACCCAAGTAATGAAATTTATCACATATTGGTATATCCATTCCATCCAACTTGAGCCCACCATTCACAGTTCTAGACTGGCGAAAAATGTAGCAAACATAAACAATTTTGCTTCTACTTATCATAAATCCATTAGAGTCCAATGCATTTCTACGAATATGATACCCCCCTACTCTTTCATACAACAAGAATTAGAATACAAGTATTTTCATGTATTTTTAAAAAATAAAACAAATTCAAAAAACGCCTCTGGCAGACTTTTTTATATAAAAACTTACATACAATGCCTCATTTATTCTTTCCTATTCTACATATATAAATAGAAAAAAAGATGATAGAGAAAATCCTCGAGCTTTAATATAGAACTATAGATGGTATATAGCATGCTTTCAGACTTGCTGTTGCCGTGTGAATGTGGAGTACACTTCACCTTTTTTTTTTTAAAACAGCTTGCAATCCTCTCAAGTATGGCCAACAATTCACCTTTATTTATCTTTTAACATGTGTGCACCGCAATAAAAATGGTTGCTTCGGATTAAATGGATGCAACACGTGATTAATTTGGTAGAGACGTAGACTACTTCGTATTAACACAGAACTAGCAAATTCTAAGGCGATATAGTATAGAAGTATATATTACTGTCTTGTCGGAAACTGCCGATGATTATCACATGCGTTGCAAACAAAGTATACAGTTGGGGTAAAGGTTAGTTGCCACAGACGGGTGCTATGTTAATTTTATGTGAGACAATTATTGTTCAGGACAAAGACAAATAAGTATGATAATAAGATGTTTACATTTTGGTAGTAATCTTTCTCTGAACAAAGTCTATTATACCCATGTATTAAGAATTCTGTTAAAAGGGATTCCATAGGAAATTGATATTTACTGTGGATAAACCTTTCGCTGCCACCTATTTATCCTCAAAACGACGGCGTCTACTCTGCTTGCCGTGCTGGCGCTACACCGGTGAAACAAACGCAGCATATATATGCTGCCGCGAACTCGTCAATTGAGTTTTGGCGTTGGTCCATTCGTGGTGGCCTCGAAGCTAGGCCGTGCCTACAACTGACTAGAAGCGAGCTCGGCGGTAGGGTCGTGGAGACCGCCAGGAAGAAGCATCGCCTAGAGGACTACCACTATGGCACTAGAACGAATGTATTATAATTGGCTTGTTTTTCCACTGTTTCTTACTTTGGCCGAAAGTTATTCGTTGCTTCAGTCCACTGGTATACTTAGCCTAAATGCTACCACTATGGTGAATCGTCTGTGTCTTCAGGGACACCTCTACTGTTTCCCGCTACCCTTTTCCTTTTTGAATCTCTTTCTCGTGAATCTTCTCCTCTTTTTCCTTTTATATATTGAGTCGATATTACGATCAATGTTTTTATTGCCATTGCTCCTGATTTCATTGTCTTGCCATCAACTTCCGAACTCGTGGTCTTTCCTTTGTTCTTTCCATACTTCAATCTCATTTTCCTGGGCACCCTCGAGGGGCTGCATGGACGGGTCTACCAAATATATTTGACTACAGATGTAGCAGATTGCCATTGTAAGAGGACCAATGGCTCAGATATTAATGCATGGCACCATCTTTGTGACAATATTTGAAATGAGTTCCCTTACCCAAGCAACATCATCTTCTACCACAAGCTCCAGTTCTTCCACTCCCAAGCGAATGGTAAAGGTATTACTCTGATAAACTCAACCACTTGTCTTTTATGCCTACTAGCTATTCAGTTATTTGTCACTGGAAGGAAAATGCAAACTTTTATTTAGTTTCTAGGAGAAGAGTTGTGAGAAAGGCACTGTTTGGATAATTTGTATATTAGCTGCCGTTGATATGTTATTGTTTTGGGTATACAAATAAGACTAGTCTGGACATTTTTGCATATGCTAAATCAGAGCTTCATTCTTAGCTTGCCGCCTAATTTTCTCCGAAAAATGTTACTGAAACTGAACCACGTTCTAGTTTAAAGTTTTAAATAATGGATGATTGTCCTCATTATTATGAATGGTAGATGGGTGCAATTAATCAATGTTAATAGTTTGAAATTTCGTCTTATATGCTACAATATTTCATTCAAAGTTCTTTGTATAATACACACAATTTATCAAGAATATATCAAAATGTCGTACTTTCTATTTCTGAAAGATTTTTTTTTATCTGCTTATTTGCAAATTTGAAGTCCTCTATTGATATTTGCTTAAGTTTCCTATCATGATACATGAAAGTTTTTCTGATAAGGGCTTCACTATCAGTTGTCATCATTAGCCCATTTGATCCAACCATGTTTTATAAAACTATATTTGAGTGTTGTTATCATCAAGATAGTATAGATATCAAACCAGTGGCGGATCTATAAAATCTTGTTTGGTGGGGGGGGGGGGCTGAGTTAAATAACTCATGATAAAAGACTGGGGGGGGTGTAATTGAATTTTTTTGGTTAAAAAATATTGTGTCTGTAGGGATTCGATCCAAGAACTACTCAGACGGGCTAAGTAGCATGTACCAACCCAGTAAGCAGTACAAGATTGCTGAGAATCAAATAGGAATAACTATTAACACGTTGTTGTTCCTAATATTTATATACTTGTCTTTGAATTTTTTGTTTGGGGGGGGGGGTAGAGCCCCGGTAGCCCCTCTGGCTACGCCCCTATATCAAACATTGAGCCTGTTAAAAGTGGTTGTGCTGGCTAAAATGGATGGTGAAGGCCTAAACCCTGACTGTTAGCTAGTGAGTGGAATTACTAAGATCAGGCTTATGAAAAACACGTTTCTATAACTTGAACATATTATATGCTTGTTTCCAAGATCTCAGGTTCAAAATCCCCCGACCACAGGATATGCTTGTTTCCAAGTTGAAAATAGAATATCGGAATGCACCAAATGTTGGTTTACAAAACGGCAGAATTATAACCAATGCAAGTACTGGATACCTAAATGAATAATGTTAGTATTGTGATGTACTTGAAAATTGGAAATGTTGTTAATTTCAATCATTTCAGTTTATTCTCCTAAAAGGAGAATGCATATATAGTCACATAAAATGAGATAACTTGGTTGTCAGCCAATGAGTTGCTAAGATCATTAAGTTAACAAAAGCCCACTAATAAAAATCAAAATAAAAGACTATAAGATGGATCCTGAATAAAGCCTAATAATATGTTGCATGGCTTGTCTACATATAAGCATGCAAATGTGGAGTTCGTCCTGCATCACCCCACCCAGTCCACAAGACTGTAAAAGCTTTGACTCCAATAACTCAACATGACGATACTGCTCCAAATAATCAGCATCCAGTCTACATAACTCATCCTTCGTGATCTTCTTCGTGTCAAAACGAAGATGATCATGTCATCTGAGTAGGTACTGGTGAATGGAGCCATGACTAACGAGAAAATTTTGATATTCTAAGATGACCTCAATGCAGCCAATAGGTGGGGGGGGGGTCGTAGGGGAAGAACACATGCAACTGCTATAGTTGGTGACAATATGGCATACAATACAGAAGATTTCAATATAGGTGGAGATGGTTGAAAGCTACCTTGGTATGCGTAAAGGTCCACATTGAACATTACACTTATGACCATATTTGTCGGTAGGTCCGAAGAAAAATCATGTAATATTACATTGAGCTGGAAGGAAGACAGGCTACAAGTTGTGCCGTCGGTCCTTGTTGGATAGCAAAACCAATTCTTCAAAACACTATATCCACACAGACTCTGTTCTACGAATGATCTACTTGATGCTTGAGCATGAACTTTCTTGAAGGAATTTTTATGGTAACATTTGATATGTGCATAGTCACCCACTTCAAATGTTAGAAACACGCGATAAATATCCTAAAAACAAATTATAACTTTCATTAGATAAAGTACGTTTCTGTCAAATCGTGATATGCAAAGCAGACATGTTGTGTAAAAGTTTTAGCAACGTAATAAGGGTGGGCTTCATGAGGGAATGGTACAGGTGTTGGGGGATGGTAGAATTACCCTAATGGGCCCATCAAATGAACTATTTATGTAATCTCTGTGATTGGTAGATGTAAATCCCAGTTTCCAAGATGATCACCAAGCAAACTACGGAGGAGGCTACCAGATTGTGAATGACGACTTTGGTTTGATCATCTGTCCGAGGGCAAAAGGAAGATGAACATTGAATCATAGTGTCTTCTGAAAAATAACTAGCACAATTTAAGATCACATACGAACATCATGGTAGGGGGAAGCTATGTAGCATTACTACCTCATTGAAGAAAATGTGTGCTCTCTTAGATGCATAAAAAGTCTTGTTACATGAGTTGAAGTGAGTCATCTTGAAAATCATTCAACAACAACGAGGATTAAGTTATACTTTGGAACGTGGGAGGGAGGCCGAAAGCAATGTCCATGTCAAATCTTTCCAAGACATGTATGTAAGGTCTTGTATATGCCATTTTGGGTTTTGCTAATTGGCAAGTACGACACTGTGCAATAATACAAGCAATGTTGCGTGGCAGGTAAGGCTAATAAAATGTATTAGATATGAGGGACATGGGCATATCCCTTCTAAAGTGGCCAACCATATCCCCATAGTGTGTAATTCCCAAAGAAGAAAATCTTTGACAAATGTGGAGGGAATACTAAACTCTGGAGGGAAAACAAAACTGTGTACCTTTGAAGACAAATATGTCCCAGAGAACAAAGTTTGGATAACGTCCAAGTTGATGAGAGTGTCGACAGTCTTATTATGAATAATAGAGTGGTGTTTGAGAATAAATGTGTCGTTTTGGAGAAACTCACTACACTTAAGAGTATAAAACACACAAATTCTTATGCGAGTTGAAGAAGCAAAGGGTGTTATGATAAAACCAAAAAATCAGTGTTAACAAAATCCGGTTGGATCATCGGGTCGCCTGGTTGGACCATGAGCCGGCAGCCCTACAGGTTCAATTATCGTATAAAGCCGGTGATACCAGTCCAACCAGTCAGATGGCCGGACACCCGATCTTAATTGACTGGTTTACCGGTTGATTAGCCAAACTTCTATCTCAGCCGATGAGTGGGTGACTATGATTTCCTCCCCACCTCTCAACACGTCACTCATTTTTGGGCATAAACAAACAAAAACCCACACCCGTGATTTTCCCAACCCCAACTCTCTCATGAACTTCCGCTCCACCAGATGTAAAGGGGTCTAATTGTGTGCAGGATCATATTGTGTCAATGAACATTGGATCTGCAAGTATCATTTTGTATGAAATATTAGTATTTTGTCATGTATAAGGTTATTACTTTATTTTGGTTTCTAGAATTCTACTTGTACCTTCATCATAGTTGAACTAGTTCATATTTTACCTATATTCTCTATATTTTTAGCATATTAATATTATTTTTATACATTATTGATGTTACCGATTGAATCGGTTAACCGGGAACCACTGGCCTCACCGGTTCGATGACCGGTCCGGTCCTGATATTATTGTAATGAAGTCTTGGGGTAGCATGTAGTGTTGCAAATGACATAAGGGCTGAAATATAATGTTGAATTCTTGTCATAAGTTAAGTGCGTAAAATTTGCATTATTGAATATCTCACTAAAGAATGTGACTAGATAGCCTTCTTGACTCAAGAAATCGATGCCTACACTAGGCTTATCTCACAATCTCAAAAGGAGTTGAGAAATTAGAAAGACGAAGTATGTGGGCTTCTATCAATTACAACTTAATATATGAGTGGCTACTCCAAGTTGTCACGTTTCATGAATTTGAGTGAGTCAACCCCATGATAGTACTAAAACCCCAAACAAATCTACGATAAAAAGTAAGTAGCCGATGGAGGCTACAAACCTCTAAAATTAGGGTGCGTGTGGGCCACTTTGTGATGGCTTTAACTTTATCTGGGTCAACCTCGATCCCCACATGGGAAACTCTAAAGGTGAGCTAAATGACATAGTCTTGGAGGGAAGAACATTTCTTTGGGTTGAAATATAATATCTCAGAGCAAAGTGTCTCAAAGATAAGTCAGATATGCGCAAAGATTAGTCAAATATGAGCAAGATGCTCTTCCTTTATCTTACTAAAGATCAAACTATCATCAAAATAGATAATCAGAAAATTTCCTATTAAAATCATAGAACATGGTTTATAACCTCATGGAAGTACTAGGAGTATTGTACAGACCAAAGGGCATGATCAACCATATAAATAGTTTAGTAAGAGTTTAAAAGTTCTCTTCTATTTGTGAAACTCCTTGGAACATATTTAGGGGTATCCATTGCTTAGGTCGATTTTGGAGAACTATTGGTATATAGACAACCGATCTAGCATGTTGTCCAGGTATGGGATGGGGAAGCAATACTTGGTTGATATTTTGTTTACGGGTTGGAAACCTAGGCACATTTTCCAGCTACCATCCTTCTTGGCTAGTAAAGCAGGGACAACACAAGGGATCTTTCTCTTTTGAATGAATCCCTTGGTAAAGAGGGCATTAACCTGGCATTTCAACTCAACATGCTTAGTCTGGTGCATACAATAATGAGGACATTTAGGAAAAGAGGAACCTAGAAATTGATCGTGCTCATATTGAATGTCTCGCAAAAGCGGGAGCTCATAAGGAATCTCTGTGGGTGTCATGTCCTTAAACTCATCCAAAAATGGAATAATATTAGGTGAGGGTGGCTAAGCATCCATTATTATGGGGGCTCATTAATGTATAAGACATACATGGACCGAGTCTCAACTTGCTTCTTCAAATTCTTGGTAAATATTATGATTTTTTTTTATCGAGGAGTTGGTTGTTTACCCAATATAGGAGAGAGGAAATATATGGGGGTAAGTAGTCTTGCCTTTGTACTTGAAGGTATATACACTGGATCACCCTTCATTATGGGCATCCAATTCATAAATCCATGATCTACGAAGAATGGCATGGATAACATCCATAGGGAAGACGACACACCAAATGCAGACAAAGTAGGCACCTAGCATGATAGGCACAAGGCAACACTGGGTGATAGGTAATCTCGTTTAATTCCGCTAGTGTCATGTGACAACCTGTGTGACTCGGGGTGCAAATCCTTGCACCTTAGATTGTGTGAGGAAATGATATTCTAGGATTGCTTTGGCAATCAAGACTTTGCAACTCTTGCCGACGTGTTTGAAAATGGTTTGGATCATGGTGTTGTGCTTCCATTCATCCTTATCAGAGGGTGCGTCGAGAACATGCATGACCTATAACTAGGATGGACTGCCTTCGAGGTTAGTGTTGTCATTGGAAGGCAGGTTGAACAACCCCATATTCTTCATTGTTCTCGAGGGGGCTCATCTTTAGGGAAATCATTGGAAACTAAGTGGCGTGAAGACGACATTAAGAGGTGAAGTGGCCTTTTTGTAGTAATGGAAGCACTCACAATCACCAAGGAAGCACAAACACATGTGACATGAATGGACACAAACATGGGACAAAAAGAATTTTGAAAATATAGGATTCAAACAACATGGCATACACACATATACATATACATATACATCTAGATATATACATATACATATACATATACATATACATATACATATACATATACATATACATATACATATACATATACATATACATGTACATGTACATATACATGTACATATACATATACATGTACATGTACATATAACGTATACATATACTTATTCATATACATATACATATACATATACATATACATATACATATACATGTACATATAACATATATGTATACGTATACGTATACGTATACACATATACATATACATATACATATACATATACATATACATATACATATACATATACATATACATATACATATACATATACATATAACATGCCATGGATAAAAAAATCCGTCCATCCAAATATAGGGCTTTGTATAAACAAACTCAAAAGAAGGATAAAATCAAACCCAAAGTTTATTTACAATGTGAATATAATATGAAAAATGATGAAGTGACATGTCTATTTAATTATTAATTCAATCATTATCTATTAGAAATTAGTCCATATTTCCATAATACTTGTGCAATATAAAATCAAATAAGTGTAGGAGAATGATGTGTAGAAGGGAAAATAATATGGATGATATATGGATATTTTATTGACAATGTGTTGGATACAAGAGAACCCCTCTCCTTCATATGGGAGAAGGTGGACATGACTCTAGAGACTTTACTCTAAGTGGGCCTGTAAACTCCTACCAATATATTAAATGATATGATATGGATTTTACTTATATCACTCCACAAGCTGTAGCATGGGATAATCACATGCCTAGCTTGGATGACAGACAAAAACAAGACATAGAAAAAGTTACGATTAAAATATTATAGACCGTAACTTAGCACGACATGTGCTCTCCCCCAGACTTTGGCACCTTTGACTTCGAAACATCAGATCTTTGATAGATTTGGAGCTTTGACTAGCTTGGATCTTGTATCTTGGAGTATGTTGAAGGAACATGCAAAGATCATCTAAATCACCAACTCAGTTGCTACTATCGTTGAAGTAGTTTCCAGAAGATCACCATGTGGTAGCCTTGACAGGATATATGCTACAGGAAGACTAGGCTGTAGCAGACAGTCAACGCGTTTGACATGGCACGAACACACAAGGAGGAAGCATTGCTAACGTAGCCGAATGAATGATCTTCCACAAATGACATGTGTTTCAGACCAGCACACAATTAAATGTGCAAATAATCCAAGATGTCCAATGTTAGAAGATTGAAGTGTTGTTAGAGTAGAATGATCAAGATATGGACAATGAAAAAGCATATTCGCCTGATGTAGAGAGCAGATGGCATCCAGTTGATACGAGGAATCATATTTTCAGCTGAAACGATGCGAAAGATGAATTTTGAATGATGTATTAATGCTTGGCAACTCAGAATCTAAATGGAGGGGATGGACATTTGTCTTGAACTAGACAGTGCGATCTGGACAACACATGAACTACACAAAACTCCATATGTAGCCGATTCTCTTCTTCCTCTTTCCTCTTCGAAGCTCCGAACTCTGCACCTCATCTCTTCTCCTCATCATCCTCTTCTCATCTCCTCTATTTCTCCCCCGCACACCAAGCACGAAGAGACCACCAAAGCGATTAGGGTGGACAACGACAAAGAGAACCTCCCATGTAACGAGACTTCAATAGAAGTAGGGGACATGGGGTGGAGAGGGAAGAAATGACTAGAAAATGATTTGCTTGATATGGTTGAAAAAGTTGTATTGTACTGTTCAACGGGCTTGAGAGAACTCGACCTCACGCTTAATAAAGCTTGACTTTGTAAATGAAAGGGATGAATCCCCGCACATGAAAGAGGTTGGTTTTGCGCTTGAGAACGAATTGCATTACATATATAGGACTTCATGTTGGTGCTTCAAAGAGGTTGACTTGTCGAGGAAGCTGCATTAGAAGAACTGATAACAAGATTTAATGTAGTCTGTGACCCGGTTAAAAAATCCAAAAAAGAAAACAAATTGATCTTTGTGCGACCTGAGAAAGGGTGCTGGGGTGGAGCCCCCGCGATATGAACTAGGTTGAACAACATGTCCGATTAAAAATCCAATAAAGATTGATCTTTTCTGGACTGGACACGGGGTGTGGGATGGATGGCACGCCATGTGAAGACTTGTTGGGGAGTTTCTAATTTTTGACACATCGTGCAGATAGACAAACACGATGTGTTTGAAGATGCTTGGAGAACTAATCTGGGACATAGTGTGTTTGACATATGACACAATATGTTAGTCTCCCTTAGAAGATATGGAAACTCCAGCGACGACACACCATGTTGACTGGATGACACACCGTGTCTACCCCCATCGCCGCCGAGTGAATTGAAACCCCAACAAGGACACGTCGTGTTGGATACCCACACAACTTGTTGACTGGACAGACTTCTGGCGGCACGCCGCGTATAATGCCTACACGACGTGTTGACGACGACCTTCATTGTGAATGAAGGCACACGATGGTAAGTGACTTACACAACTTGTAACTTGCCGCCAGGGAGGTTTTGACTCATAGATCCGGAAGAGACCAACGTACAAATGCCAGACTTCTGCCCGAACTCCATAGATGAATTTTGGAGGTAGAGACGGACCTTAGAGGCAAAAGATCAAGAGATCTTTGGATTACTTGTCGGTGTGGTTGGACCTTGATTGGTGACGACAATGCAAAGGGGGTGACGACTAAACAATTGATGAATGACTCTTCTTGATGGAGGGAGCGACCATAGGAACTTTTATGCTGCTGAAGCTTGTGCTTGGGGAAGAAGAATCTGGGGAAGACGAACTAGGGAAAACAGATACATGGGGGATGCTAGATGACGATGAGACAATGAATATGGTCTGGAGTCGACGATGGAGATAGCGACAACCCTTCAGAGAGAGGGCAAAGATGGCCCTGCATAAAGGGTGACGGAGATGGTCATGCAGAAAGGGTGATGGAGATGCCCCTGCAGGCAATCAGCCTGGACCAAGCGGCCGCTTGACACACTAGATGAGATATCGTGTTTGTAGCCACCATCGTCGAGTCAATTGAAACCCTAACGGTGACACGCCGTGTTGGACACCTACACAACTTATTGACTGGATAGACTTCTAGCAACACGCCGTGTGGAATGCCGACACGGTGTGTTGATGACGAACTCCATTGCGAGAAGTTACCCGACATGTAACCTGCCTTCGAGACACTTTTGACCCGCAGATCCGGTCAAGACCAACATACAAACGTGGAACTTTCGCCCTATCTCCATGGATGAATTTCGGAGGAGAGGCGGACCTTGGAGACGAAAGACCGAGAGATCTTTGGATTTGTGTATGACGGAGTAGAGACAAATGTTAGATGGTGGAGATGAGTTCCACCATGGAGAAGATTGTTGTGGGGTTGCTGATATTGGAGAAAATTTTTACTTCTCAGTGCGGCTGATCCTTGATTGGTGACGACGACACAAGTGAGATGATGACTAAAAGTGACGAATGAATCTTCTTGATGGAGGAGGGACCATAAGAGCTTTTGTATGGTTGAAGTTCGTGCTTAGGGAAGATGAAACCGAATAAGATGAACCCAGGGAAGACGAACTGGCGAAAGATGGACACATGGGGGATGCTAGATGACGATGAATACGGTCCGGAGTCAACGATGGAGAGAACAACGACCCTTCAGAGAGAGGGCGATGGAGATGGTCCAACGGAAAGGGTGACAAAGATGGCCCTACAGAGAGGGTGATGGAGATGACCATGTGGGCAGCTAGCCCGCGAGCAGAAGACATTGCTCTTTTTCTATCTAGGTTAGAATAGATGCTCTGATACCATGTAGAAGGGAAAATAATCTGGATGATATATGGATAATGTGTTGACAATGTGTTGGATACAAGAGAACCCCTCTCATTTATATAGAAGGTGGACATGACTCTAGAGACTTCCAGACAGGACTAAACTCTGAATGGGCCTACATACTCGACTTATATTTCATATGATATCATGACTTTTACGACTAAAATGGAGGATGACAATAAATTTGCATGTTAAATTCCTAGAGAATCCTTTATAAGAATGATGAATTTATAGCTGCAATAATGATATCTAGTAGATGATTATTAGTCTAATAGGAGAAGGAGAAATATAGGTGGCGGTGGTGTACAAAGGAAGAGGAGGGAGGGAGGAGAGATAGTATATCTATTTATTTTATATAAGGAGTTGGTTTAGGCTCTAGTGTCTTTACACCATAACGTGTCCGTGCTGTGTCCATGGAGTGTCCATGACGTGTTTGTGTCCGACATGCGTCAAGGATGGTCACAACAGCCCCGGAAAGTGGTCGTGCTTCCTAGGTCAAGACACATGCCAGGATGAAGAGGTCATGAGTTCTTTACCCTTACTTTAGTAGGAGGAATGCACGAGTATTGTGAAGTAATGATTCACTCACTCATTTTGGCCCTTATCTTGTTCTAAAATCTGATAGGAGGATGATCAAGGTATAATATATCTCACTGGATCCCTTGCTAATATCATTTTTTTGTACTTTCATCGAGGCAAACAATATCCGCTGGACATTTGTCTTGCTATACAAAACAAGTTAATCCTCCATATCAACAATTTAGTCAAGAAATACCTTGGAATCCCATTGTCATTCAGAAGTTGCGCATTCACCTTGACTTTACGAGTGACGTTGTTACATGCAGGCTAGGAAGCACAGACGCTTCTAGATAGCCCCGGTGTCCGTGTCGGACACGGACCCTTCACGGACACGGCCCAAAATGTTTTGGACACGGCTGGGGCGTGTCCAGCTCGTTTTGGTCTTTTTTTGCAACCCGGACACAGCTGGACACTGCCCAGACACTTCTTGGACACATCACTGCAGTGGTTGCTGCTGCAATCTAGCCTATTTTAAAGTGCAAATGTTGAACATACAAGTACTATTTATGTCTTAATACTGAAAATGTTTCATAGAGCTGAGATCTAATCACAATTACAAACAAATCTGTGAAAAGAACCAATATGTAAAGTCTAAGCTGAATCAGATACTATGAATCAAATTATAGTCTAATAAGTTGGTTAAATGAGTAATACAAACTCATATATATATATATATATAAATATATATATATATATATATATAAATATATATATATATATATATATATATATATATATATATATATATATATATATATATATATATTCTGTAATCTATTATATTTACAAATATCACATGTTTACTTTTCTACTTCAGATTGTTTCTACTACACACGAAGACACCTCTTTATGCATAAAGATTATACATACATAGATACATTAATCTGGATGAATTTTAAAATAAATTCCAGCTCATACATCATACACCCACATATATGTATATATTAAAAAAATAATTTCCACTCATCCAATGCCGTGTCCGTGTCCGTGTCCTACATTTTAGAAATTTGCCGCGTCCCGTGTCCGTGTCCGTGTCCGTGCTTCCTTGCATGAAGGTGTACTTGGGCCAAGGTGGTCGTTCTAGTGGCCATAATGATTGTTGTGAGAATCTAGACCTCAGGAACCAATTTGGCTGCCATTGTAAGGGGGATCGAAGCACAAATGTCGTTATACTAGGATGTGATTGTAAGGAGCAGCATGAAGCAAGTGCTGACATAAGGGGGCTTCATCTTGATGTGGTGGAGCCATTGACTAAAAAAGCAGCCATTACGCCGGCTTAAGCAGTCATGCCTGTGCACCTAACGAATCTTGTCTGAAGCGGCTAGAAAAGCATTTTTCTGTAAGTGTGAGTTTTTTCCACTTCACCCTACTTTATTTACGTCGTGTGGGCCACTACACTTAGAACTTCTGAAGTCTGAACTAAGATAAGGTTTGGATGTCTGACAATAAATATTAAAAAAATTCTCAATTTTCCGTATTTGTTACAAGATGTGCACCTACCTGAAACTGACCACAGTATGTTGTGCTTCTCCAACCTATATTTAATTCAGTTTACTAGTATTCATGGTCACAAGTTCAATATTCAGGATACATTTGGTTGAGCTGAAAAATTTGGAATTAAGTATCATGCCGGAAATTCGGGGAAAGAATGGTCAAGTACCGTAAAGACACACGACCAATGATTCGGGAAAATATTGGGAAAAGTCGGAGGATATATACATATGTTGCATACATACTATATATGTGTGTGTGTGTCTGTGTGTATGTGTCGGCGAGTGACAGCGCAGTGGTGAACTCAGGTATTCCCTAGTGAAGGGACATGGGTTCTAACCACTAGACAAGCATTTCTCAATTTAAAACCCCCTGACCGTCCAGCCTCCGCTACAGGTTGTGAGAGAGGGAGGCGGGTGGAAATCTCTCTCTTAATCCCATACATTGCATACATATATCTATACTATTACATACACATACATATACTTACATAATTTACATACACATTTATGTGTTTACATATAAACACACAGACATATACACTCAGACTAAGAGTCTTGAGCAGAATAATCCATAAAAGAACGTATAAAACGGGAAAAAAGTAAACATGAATAATATGGGAATAAAACGTAATATTCGGGAATTGGGAGTTATTTGGCCGTTTCATACCTCTAGGGAAAATTCACGTATAAAATGCGACTTTTTATTAAAAAATTAGCGTATATTGTGACAGTGCTAGTATTGTACGTTGTACTATTGATACTTAACATCAAATCGACAAAAAATCCCATAGAATCTTACTGATGGTACTATTACGAGTATATGTTAGTATCTTGAACTTACTATGTATAAGTATCACAAAAGTACTATAAGAGTATTATAACTGTAGTATTATGTAAACTTTATAAACTACAAGTGTGCACTACTATAATATATGGTATTCAGCTATATTACACTGTGTAAGCTATAGTATATGTGTACTAACTATTACTGTTTAACATAACATGCTTGTATATCATTAGTCTCTAAACTGTAGTAAGTACTAATACTTACATATTTTTACCTATCCTGGTCTAATGAATATCATCGCTATAAATTTGTTATAAAAACTGCCCAATGATTAAGAGATGTTGTTTGTTGCTTGATATATAATTGATAGTATCCTACATGATCCTATAATGATTCTACCAATAAGGGTATATGTTATTATCTTGAAAGTAATATGTATATCACAAAAGTACTATAGAGGTACTGTAAATTGGAGTATTACTTAGAACGTACAAATAATGCATGTGTTCTACTGTATTCTATTCAGATATTATCCAGTGTAAACAATGGTGAATGTGTAGTAATCAGTTGACTGCTAAAAATGCTGTAGCATACCCTAATCTAATTTAATAATTATCTACTTATTGTTTAATTATTACTGTTTAACTACTGAAGTCAGTAACAATGCGTTTTTATATTATAAGTCATTAAAAATATAACTATTAGAGAGTCTGGTTAATTTAGTTCATTGAGTTATTTAAGTCTAATTATATATGGGACCAAGTGTGTCTTGGCCCATTAGGGTTTAGTCTAAAGTCTGTATGCTTTCCCCTTCTCCTATATAAAGGAGGGGGATTCCTCTTATCAATATATCGATTATCCTTCTTTTACACTTTGACATGCTATTAGAGCAGTGATCGAATCCTAACCCTAGAGGAGACAAAAAGAATTTGCCTCCGCCTGCGGGTGACCGTCACTGTTTCTTGGTTTGGCTGCCCTTTGGGCAACTTTCTAGCTGTACCTTGCTCTTACTGCCGCAACTGCCGCCCGACCTCCCGCTAATCATATCCCTGCCGCCAAACCCCCCTCCTCTCTTTCCCCGATCAGCTCTCTCCTTGTGCCAGTTTACATCCCTGTCGCTACCCCCACCCAACCAACTCACCTAGAATTTTCTACCGAAAAAAATGAGTTTTACGTAAAATTCTTGCTGAGGAATTCATAGGAAGTCTTCTTTGCCCCCTTGGCACGCGGCTAACCCCTGCTTCCGCAATCTGGCAAGATGGCAATGGCTTTTCTCTTCTGCCATCTATAACTCACACGCCCATCTTTCACAAATCTAGCACAGAGGAGTTGGCCTCTCTTTGCCGCCCTCCTTTTTCCCCGCCCATAGGATCATCTCGCCCTTCACGCAAGTTCCCTGGACGTACCGCTCAGCTGGATTCTTGGCCATGTAAACTCGACCTTCTCTTCCAACTAGGAGAATAGAGAGATGTTCTAGAGGAGCCTCTTTATGATTGGTGAGATCGGAGGGAACGACTTCAATCATGGCCTCCTCGCCGACAAGTCGATTGATGACGTAAAGGGCCATGTTGAATGTGGTGGCGAAGATCATGGACATCGTGCAACAACTTATTGACATGGGGGCAAAGCACATCGTCATCCCTGACAACTTCCCAATCAACTACTACATATATGTAAATAATTAAAAAAATAGCAAAAAGGGCTAGGAATGCCTAGGTGGGCTCCCTATGACGCCCATTCCAAAAAGGGACCGCCTAGACAACTAACTTCATCCTACATATAGGGACATGAAACCAAAGAACTTGGGCCAATATGGGTCTAAAACCCATTGACTGGACACACTTGTCTATTAGCCCAATTGATAATCCTGATAGTTTGCTAGCCGCAGGTTGCGGGTTCAAACTATGCGTCATTATTATATTTGTTTTGCTTTATGTTTTGTTATTAGGGACTTAAGTGCAATTATTTGATACATGCACTTAGTTGCTAATTTATTTGTTTTCATTTTTATTTTATATTTTGTTAGGCAATTATGCAATTGCCTTTGGTGTAGGGTTTCATGCCTTTTAGTATAAATACCAGCCTTGGGGGCTTGTCCCAAGCAGTTGCATATGAATTGAAATAATGAATTGTCATTTTCTTCTTGGTCTTCTTTTCCGATGCGTGCCCCATAACCTGCTAGAGCACTAGGGAGGGTAATTAAAAACAACAGTCTCTTTACCTGTCTGTGATAGTCTGGACCCCTCTCATGCCCTTAGAAAGAGTAAAAAAACAATTGGCTCAACAAAAGCCAACTAACAAATAATTTGAAATAGAAAACATCGAGATGGATCCTATGTAAGGCTAATAATCTAATGCATGACAACATCTGCATATGTAAATATGCGAGTCTGGTGTCTCTACTGTATCAGGAAGTTTATCAGACATACACTTGAATATGTTCTTGGGAAGTTAAACACCAAATTACAATTGCATTTTGTTTATTGAGAGGCGGGTCTTTTTTCCATTACGGATTTTTGCTTTTGGTTTAGACTCAACTGAGGATTCAAGGTAATCATTGAATTGATGCTGTATGAATTGTCATATTAAATGCCTTTAAGACAATGCTCAACATCCTATATTTTATCACAAGTTATTATTGCAATTTGAATTTTTCTTCAACTATGCACTTATTTTTAATTGCTTTGAAAATCAACAACAAAATTGTCTTTAATGTAATTCCAATATTGATATCACTATCCTATCTATCTATGCAACACTTGTAATGTGCGGTCTTAAGTTGAAAAGCTGCCAATTTTGCCGCAAGAAACACGAATTTGGTTATGATTTGCTGAACATGTAGCCTGACTATTAAGTTAATGAAGTATTTAGAATCTACTGGGTACATATTTTTCTATACAAAAATTAATGGTTGCAAAGCTCTAATTATTGTTTAGAAAAGCAGTATGTGGTTTGCGGTTAACAGACGTAGATGATACCACAGAGTATAAGCGGTTCTGGATTTTTTTAGTAACTTAGTTAATTATAATCATAAAGAGACTTTGAGTTTATAAAATTATATATTTGATTCCTAGGTTGCAAAATTATTTGTATTTATGTTTAAGCCTTATGAATATACATATACAATATGTTTATAAACGTGTATGAATATGTGTGTGTAATATACGTACCAATATCGATATGCATACAATGTGTGTGTATATGTAGGTCTATTATGTGTATGTATATATGTAATAGATCAAAAGGTATACATATAAACATGCAAATATGTGTGCGGAGATGTATTATATATATTAAAATGTACACACACACACACATATATATATATGTGTGTGTGTGTGTGTGCGCGCGCGCGTGTGCGTGTGCGTGTGCGTGTGTGTGTTGCGGCCACACAGACCGATTTGTTGAACACCGGCTCCAATCACTGAATAGGTAGGAAATATATTCACATAAAAAGAGATTTTATATGATGTATCATGTAATAACAGAAACAAGATCTGAAAAATGTGACCTTAGTAGTCATATGTAGATGTTGGAGTATATTCTCTCGACACAACCACTAGGGGCATTTTGTCATAATCCATTGTAGTAAACGTATAACTCATCTTTTCTCATCTTTGTATTTTTGTGGTTTTTGTGTTGCTTTGTCATAGATCTATGACCAATTCACCTTCGCCTTAATTTCTATGCTTTATGTCGTTCATAAACTTGCAGATGCTAACAATGTCAAAGAAATCAGTTGTGAGACGGCTTTCTTGGATTGGGAGAGCGTCATTTTTCCGTCCCAAGGTATCATTCTTTATGATTATACATGCTTTATTTCTTCTATCTATTTGTAGAATTTATGCAATCCTTTGTTAATTGTTACACCCGTATTTTCTCGCCATCCTGTGTAGATACTTGAGGGTATTGGGGAGAACGTAGGATTTGGAAAGAAAGAAGCCTCCAAGCTGTATGCTACAATTGACCTCGATAAGGCTAGAGTTGGTCGAACAAGAATGGTTGATGAGGGTGATAATCCAAGATGGTATGAGTCATTCCATATCTATTGTGCACATACGGCGGCAAATGTGATCTTCACTGTCAAATCAGACAATCGGATAGGAGCTGTATTAATAGGGAGGGCTTATTTACCTGTAACAGAGATCTTAATTGCAGGTCAACTGGAAATAGATAGATGGCTTGATATATGCAGTGAAGACCGCGTTCCTCTAGCTGGTGGACTTAAGATTCATGTGAAACTTCGCTTCTTGAATGTCCTGAAAGATGGTTGTTGGGGATTGGGCATTCGCAATCCCAAATACCCTGGTGTTGCCTTCACATATTTCCCACAGAGAAAAGGTTGCAAATTATCACTTTACCAGGACGCCCATGTTTCAAGTGACTTCATTCCAAGGATTCCTCTTGCTAATGGCATGTATTATGAGCCGAAAAGATGCTGGGAAGATATA
Organism: Alisma plantago-aquatica; assembly: GCA_963693085.1. Classification (NCBI taxonomy): domain Eukaryota; kingdom Viridiplantae; phylum Streptophyta; class Magnoliopsida; order Alismatales; family Alismataceae; genus Alisma; species Alisma plantago-aquatica. The sequence continues at coordinate 1,148,463,375 of OY856410.1, forward strand.
TATGATGCAATATGCAATGCAAAATATCTCATATATATAGCTGGTTGGTCCATTTATACAGAAGTGACATTAGTAAGGGATCCTGAGAGGCCTAAGCCTGGTGGGAATCTTACTCTTGGAGAGTTGCTCAAGAAGAAGGCTGATCAAGGCATTCGAGTTCTTGTTCTTGTTTGGGATGACAGAACATCAGTGGGTTCATTGAAAAAGGATGGTCTCATGGCCACTCATGATGAAGAAACATATAAGTACTTTGAAGGCACCAATGTGAACTGCCTGCTTTGTGCTCGTAATCCTGATGATGCGGGAAGCTATGTGCAAGGTCTCCAAATTTCTACCATGTTCACCCATCATCAGAAGATTGTCATCGTAGATAGTGAGATGCCAAACAAGAGCTCTAACCACAGGAGAATTGTTAGTTTCATTGGAGGAATCGATCTCTGTGATGGCAGGTATGATTCACAAAACCACTCCTTATTCGGGACTTTGAACAACGTTCACCAAACAGATTTCCATCAGCCTAACTTTCCCAGTGCATCCTTAACTAAAGGTGGACCAAGAGAACCATGGCATGATGCGCATTGCAAACTTGAAGGGCCAGTTGCTTGGGATGTCTTGTTCAATTTTGAACAAAGATGGATAAAGCAAGGAATTCCTAGCCTTCTTTGGGATCTTAAAACTGAGCTGTCTGAAGTGATAATCCCACCTTCCCCTGTAATGTTCCCTGAAGATACTGAGACATGGAATGTTCAGTTTTTTCGATCTATTGACGGGGGAGCTGCATTTGGCTTTCCTGAAAGGCCCGAGGATGCCGTAAATGCTGGGCTTGTCAGTGGGAAGGATCATATTATTGACCGAAGCATCCAAGATGGCTACATAAATGCTATTCGCCGAGCTAGAAAATTTATTTATATAGAGAATCAATATTTTTTAGGTAGCTCTTTTGGTTGGAAACCCAATACTGACATAAAGGTTGAGGATATTGGTGCTTTGCATCTGATACCCAAGGAGATATCCCTCAAGATTGTTAGTAAGATTGAAGCAGGTGAAAGATTTACTGTCTTTGTGGTAATTCCAATGTGGCCTGAAGGTGTTCCAGAGAGCGCTTCAGTCCAAGCTATCTTAGATTGGCAACGAAGGACAATGGAGATGATGTATACTGATATTGTATTGGCACTCCGAGCTAAGAGCCTCAATGCAGATCCAAAAGACTACCTCACCTTCTATTGCCTTGGAAACCGCGAGGTGAAGATGAACGGAGAATATGTGCCCCATGAGTCACCAGAACCTGATTCAGATTATCTCAGAGCACAAGAAGCAAGGAGATTCATGATCTATGTCCATACTAAGATTATGATAGGTATAGTAAAAACTCAAACAACTCTTATTTTTGTTGTGTAGGAAAGTTTGCCATGTTAAAATTCAAATAGCTAGTAAATGTCTAGACAAAAAGTTCAGTAATTTTGTCTTGTGCTAGATGATTATCTTCCGTCTAGAAACATCATATATGCAATGGCCTAAATGACCAACATTTTTCATATCTTTTCTTGAGTTAAAATAAAGGCACAATCACCGAAGCTTTCTTTGATAAATGAGACTGTTTCCAATCAATGGTGGAGTCACCTTGAGGCTGCGGTCTCATCCAGCTTCAATAAAAAAATGACACTAATAAAAATACCACCGGTTTCCATGGTGGCTGCTCTCTATAATAGGCTTTCTACAGGTATATAGTCCACACCAGTCAACGAGCTTATATTGGTTGCCTGTCATCTAGACAAAAGCTTTAGTGTTACCAAGTTTCAAGGCACAAGGCACAAATCAGCCACCTAGTAAAGACAAGTACTGCATATGTTATTGTTAGTTTAATGTGCCCCTCTTTTTCAGAAGGATAGCCCGATAGCTTGGGCTGGGTTTTAATTACATGCTTTCCATAATGCGCCATTCCGCACAGTAAACCATAAGCTTACATGTCTCTCAGCCATTGGCTTTATTTCAAATGCTGTCTTTAGGAACAGTTTAAATAATATGTACTTTGCTAATGAATCATAAGAGACCAATTTCACTACTATGAATAGGTTATTGACGTTTTATTAGGTATGTCAGTTTTTTGTATGACGAATAAGTAAATTTCTTGATCAACCACATGATGTTATGATGTTATTTTCGAAGTGAAAAGAAACCAGGCTCCACAAGATAAATTGTATCAATTAATAGTTAGGTGATGAATTGTGTGAATGAACTAGTAGGTAGCACAATGCATACTCTAGACATAATAATATGACATGTTAAAAGCCGGCATGTTTAATATGTTGTAGACAAGACACATCAGCACGATAAAACATGTTAGCACTTAGCACAAATGGAAGCTCTATGCATTCAGCTGTGTCTTTATTATTATAATGTAGAGAAAGCACATCAATAAAACAAAAAGAACTTAGCACAAAACACACACATCAACACAATAGAAAAGCTTAGCACAAAACATGTTTCTATGCATTTAGCTCTCTACCTCCTGATTTTTATATGTTGGCACTCATGGACAAATTTTATATTGTATAACAATTAGCCCCAGCCACCTTAAAATTTGGATTCCGTCACTGTTTTCAATGCGAATGTGATTGATATTTTCTGTTCTGTAATTAAAGATCTCTGAGGTTTACACAGTTGCGTCTTTAAAGCTGCCATCTTCATGTTGCTGAAATCTGTCGATTAATTGCATATTTCATGTTAGACTAGGATTCTGAAGATGTTTTTATGTTTAGTGAAAGCTTGTTTTGTACTAAAGATTCATGATCATGTCATGTTCTATCTGGTTATTTTGCTTTTAAGAACATCATCCATACAATGGCCTGAATCACATCAAAATCTTTTTTCCTATATTTTCTTAAAATTAAAATAAAGGCAGAAGCAGAACAATTTTCTCTCTCTAATAAATGAGACCCTTTCCAATGCGAATATCGTTAATACTTTCGGATCCGTGATGAAAGCTCTAAGATTCATACAGCTCATCTTTAAAGCCGTACTCTGAATTAATTGTTTATTTCATATCCATTAGAAGTCCTAAATATTTGAAATGTATATTAATAGCTTGTTGAAGATTCTCTAGTCCTTATTTTTCAAGTTCTGAACTGATATTACTGGACATGTGGTGTTTTTTGTCCCATCCTTTGCAAGATGAGTAGGTAGATGTAGCAGTTGTAACTTGTAACCTAGTGTCCGGCGTTGGAACAATAAGGATGCCCAATTTTATGCCTGCTCTGTTCAAGGTCACGCACAGAACTTTGATGTAAAAATGCGGCTGTTTTTGTTTTTTCCCCATGGCTGTAGCTTGGTAACTAATAGATATTAGTTCCATAATAAATTTTATCATGTCAATTCAGTGGATGATGAATACATAATAATTGGATCTGCAAATATTAACCAACGGTCAATGGATGGAGCCAGAGACACCGAGATTGCTGTAGGTGCATATCAACCACATCACTTGACTACTGGCAGAACACAAGCTAGAGGACAAATACACGGCTTTCGAATGGCCTTGTGGTATGAGCATCTTAGGATGCTCGATGACGCCTTGCTCCAGCCAGAGAGCCTTCAGTGTGTTCAGCTGGTTAATAAGATTGCCAGAAACAATTGGGACCTGTATGCAAAGGAACTGTTACA
>OY856410.1:1148477034-1148494534 GCA_963693085.1 Alisma plantago-aquatica
TAGAGATGAGTTTGAAGCACACGTTGTTGAGGGAAATGGGTTCGAAGTCGCTCTACTTCTGTGGTGCATTAGTCTTTGGTATAAGAACTATATATGAATCCTCCATAGAGGGATCAATCACTTCATGTGTGAAGACATCAACAACTGTGCGGACAATAGAAGGCACGACCTTCTTCCAATTGTTTTAAATAAAGTTAGTGTAGACCATGTTTGGTCCAGGCACCTTCAAGGGCACCATCTTGAAGATGACTTGATGGATTTTGTCTGCGTGAGGGATGGCCTGCATCCAATCATAAGCGTAAAGATTGACACCAAGGTACCAGTGTAGCATTGAATGAGGCTGAGGTTTGAAGGCTGTTTCATTGTCATGAGGTCTTCAAAATAGCGGTGAAGCTGAAGTTTGATTTCATCAATATTGTTGATCCACACATTAGCGTCATTTTTCAAACATGCGATTTTGTTGTAGTGTCTCCTAGACTTGACATAAAATTGGTAGAATCTAGTGTTGCCGTCACCATACTACATCCAGTCAATATGAGTGTGTTGCTGTCAGTCCGCCTCTTCTTTTAAGAGGATTTGGTGATACCTTTCTTATAGAAATGTAGAGGGGTCATCTAAAGGTGGAGAACTAAGAAGTTGAGTAGATACATGACATCTATTGATGCACACAAGAAGAGTTTGCTTCTCCTTTTGCTATTTGGCAATACGTTTGGAATACCATTTGCTAGCATTTGACTTGAAGTCATAGAGCGCATCTTGGAAGGTCTTGTCGTCTGCCCATCTTGGGATGAGTTCATAATGGAATTCATGTACTAATTTCCAAATAGCTTTAGTTATGAAGATATGATGCCGGTGCTCTTTGCTCCCATAGAAGAGAAGGATCAGACTGTGATCAGAGTATAATCTAGGCAACATTGTGATTGAAGAATCAAACCTGTTGAGCCATTGAACAAAAACCTGATCAAGCTTCTCAAAGAGATTAATTCATCTGAAAGTGAAGGGCGGGCCTTATGATTTCAAATCAACGAGCCCGATGTTAAGGAGAGTCTCATTGAACATGGTACATGAGTACTTGGTCAAAGTATTTGCCCCCTTTTTTCATTGATGTTGAGCATGGTAATGAAATCCCCCGTGAAAACCCATGCATCATGGATGTCAAGGGCTATCTCCTCTAGTCGTTCCCACAAGAATTTGCGCTTAGTAGGATTGGGGCTAACGTAGAAAATAGTAAGGTACCACGTGTTATTTACCTTGTAGTGGATGAACTGACGATGGCTAAGGATGATGTTGACCTTACAGAAACGATGGTCCCAAGCGATACAAATGCCTCTTGAGAAACCAAGGGCCTACACCCTATGCGAGGATGTAAAGCTGAGCTTTTTAATAATTGCAGAAGCCATGACACCACTAGATTGTGGTTCCATGATGGCCATGATTTTAATTTTGTGGGAGATTTTCATCTCTTTGATCAAAAGGATTTTTTTGTCAAGGTAAGCACCTTGTACATTCCAACAACAAATATTCATTATATAAGGATTTTGAAGGGGTGACACTTACTGTAGTTCCACACACAACCCCATGGACTGTTCTTCACTTTCAATCTTAGTATTCATGTTTTCAACACGGAGTAGCTATCTCTGGTTGCTTCTGGATATCAAGCACTCGATGGGCTTGCTCGTCCGGTGGGTCATCACCTTTGTTGAGCGGTGATTGATCATCCGTCTGACCCTTCTTTCAAACCCTATTTGAGCTTCAGACTGATTGGAAGACAATCTTATGATTCCTTAGCATCACATATCCGCTCTCTCCCTTGCCTATACATGTGGAGATTGGCCTATTAGGAATTGATGAATTGGCAACCTTGCTTGATTGGAACTAGTAAGGACCTCCATCAACACCTGGGTTACTATCACGACCAAGGCTAACTTCATTTCCTATGAGATTGATGATAGTGTCAACACACTGTGTCTCAGGGATTTTCTTCCCCTGTCAATCAGTTCCCTTGCTTGACCTTTTTTCGGTGCTTCCAGCGATCTACTTCTTATGTTGTCTCTATTTGCTTTTCTTGTTGACGATCGTTTCCTAGTCATCATCCTCCTTAGTCGAACCTTCATCCTCTGAGACTACATTGGTGCGACCCCCACCGGTATGCGAAGACTTTCCGATATAACCTTTGTTGGTCGGTTTCCTGGTCCCGTCCTCCTTTACTTGGGGGCGGCGACTTTTGAATTTTTTTTGCATGGATGGCCTCAATATAAGTAACCCCTGGCATAGGAATTGGAATCGAGGTAGATGCAAGGTCTTTAGATAGGACAGGGGATTGCTTGCAGTCTGTATCAGCGTGGCCTAGCCGACCATATCTCATGCAGACCTGGGGGAGGTTATCATATTTAAGGCAGAAATGTTCTCCATTGATGAAGATAGCATACAACAACAGTTTTGTAGTGTCCCTCTCAACAACAATGTGAGCAAATTTCTATCTGTTGCCTTGGAGGGTGTTTGCGTCGATCTTAATAGTCTTTCCAACCATGTTGCCAATGTGGTTGAGGAGTTGATTCTGATAAAGGAGACATGTATATCCACCACACGAACCCAGACCACTAGCTTCCTTGGGATAGGTTCATACAACCTAAAATTGGGGGTACATGACTGTATGTACAGGAGGTTTCCAAATATCATCCTAGGGCCGCCAGTCATTGCCTTCTCATAATCAGTACGATTGCCAAGTTGGATGATGTAGTAATCGTTCTCAAGATCGATCACTTTGAACTGCGCCATGGGTTGTCAAAGGATGCTAATCTTATTTACAAGCGCTTGAATGCCAAAGTTGATTCCGATAGCCTAAATGATGACCACATGTTGCCATGGTGCTAGGAGTGGCTTGATGGTTTCGTTCTTGATAGAGAAGGATGGGAGGACACCGCTCAGGTCCACTTGCATATCAGCTTCGAATAAGAGATCTGGTGATGTAAGGTTGACATATGTAACCAGGCCATAATCCTTCCAGACAGAGGCCTGCTTATAGGTCTTCCTTGGTTCCACTACGACATCAGGCGTCCTGCCCATGATCTCATCAACATGTTCTTTGTTCTGCGGTAAATTTCTCGATGCTTTGTGATGGATCTTTGTCAACGCCATGGTTGACGATCATAGGGTGATTAGTAATCTGATTAGTAGTTGTGGTATGTCTCTGGGGGGCGATCGAGGTGGCCTTGACCCCTTCCTTCACGACCGCCTCCGCGGACTCTACAATCGCTAAACCCTAGCATTACTTGGATGATTACGTACTAAGTGTGTTTTATGTATCATTTTTCTATCGCAATACTGCATGAGGTGGCCACCTATTACTACACTATTATCTATAAACATTTGTGTGTGGTTGTTTTCAATTCTACACCTATCTAAATAAGAGAAACTAAGTCCAATGAGTTTGAAGAACATCTGACCATATATCAATGTTGTAGTTAAAGATGTCTACTATTTGTTTCACAATTCAAAACCCTATTTTTGTATCCTACTACATCTGACTTGACAAGCCCTAAAAATTAAGGACTCTACGTATGCATATGACGATGGGAAGACTCAGGCATGGTCTCTATGAGAATGTTTTGTTACTATGCTCCCTACATTTGACAGAAGGGTTGGGAACAAATTGGGATTATTGATAGTGAGTTTAAGAGCCCATGGGAACAATGACAGATCTTTGCGTGAAAGTTTGGGGGGCTAAAATTATCTCTCTATAATTACTACTATAATGTAACTACACATACATGTTATCTAAAATCTCTCTTATCTTTGGCATGTTCAAGTAAAAATGAACTAATAAAATAAAATTACAACATAAAACTAACTTATAATATAAAAAACATGTAATATTTTAAAAACTAGCATATATTATACTACTTCTAAAATATGGTATTTTATTATTTAGATCTTTGAACTAACCAATAACTAAGCCATTTTCAAATAATTGTCCAATACCTCTTTCAACACAATTATCATATTAACAAAAAAAATTCCTCTTTTATTATGAAATTTTGGCTTAATAAATATCTAAAATTCTTATATTGGAGTGGTGATAAAATTAAAATAATCAAATGAGAAGAATAAGTCTAAATTGCAAATAAATACAAGTTGTCATTTGTTAAAAGAAGAAAAACGATGAGGTACATGAAGACTAACTAACATACATTTTTCCAAAAATGTAGCTTTTAAACTAATAAATCAAATATGTGCTATGAGAATATCTGACTATTATGTCATCAGTAGTTCATTGAAGCTTATTAGAAAAATTAACTGTTAAATGCTACATTATTGAAATGTGATTATAAGAAAATACAACAAATTAATATTACTAACACATAAAGTTGCTTCATATATGATAAAGTTTCTATAGTGTTAGGCAAATTATAGAAATGGATGACAAGAGATAAAGTTGTTTAGTCTTGATTGACAAAATGATTGGAAAAAGAAGAGACTAGAAGGAAACAAATAGGTAAGATTATTTCCGACTTTCTACCATATTTTTCCACACAAAATAGGGTCAAAAAAATGAAAAATAGGATTTTATAGTTGGATACATGTCATAAGTTAAAGGGAAAATGTGATAGAATGTGGAGAAAAAATTTAAGAAGAAAATTGGTATATAAAAAAGATTGTAATAGAGTTTTCAAATAATGTTTATGGAAACTTAAATCTATAATAAAAATTTGTAGAAAAACTTGGAGACAAATTTGACAGGCAATATGGAGGAAAAGACAAAAAAAATGTTTGAAAATGAGTAGGCAATTTGGCAAGAGAGAATGAGTTACAAAGGGAACATAAATATTGAGATGTAAATTCTAAGAAAAACACATTGAAATATAGAGAAAAACGTTTATGCTTCCCATAATGTTAAATTGTATTTTTTTTTATTAAAATACATGACACTTCTTCACTTCAACTAATTTATCTAGAATGTATTAACAAAATACATCATGAACAATATATTGTTAAGTTTCTATTTATTACGTATAATCTTGTTATGTACAATGGTTAATTAATAATGTATAATATGATAATGTCAAATATGTATCTATCATGTATTATTTGTTGAATAATAAATATATATTGTGTTACCTGATTTCATTGTATTACAAAATGTATTCACAAACATGTGGACATCAAATTGAGCTACAATTCATTTTTGAATGTCCATCATTTTATGTATGTACGTTGTTCTAGTGTTATAGGTTGGTTTGTTTCTCTTGATAGGGGTAATGTATCCTACGAGGGATATAATACATATATAATGATAAATTGTTAATATTACATGGTGTCACAATACATTTGCTAATATAGTTAGTAAAACATGTATCATTTTATAATGTTTAAGTATCATTATATACTTCCAAAATAGTGAAAGCTTATGTATGTTTATTAAAATTCCCCTAAAAGAATATATTGTCTACTTTTATGAAGTATTATCTAATTATATAATTCTATGTAAATATTATACAAATTAAACACAATAATGGAGCTATATATTCTCATCCCTCTTACATTTCCTCTTATTTATTTACCATAAGATAGACATTACATATTCATGATTTTGACAAAGTAGTCAAATGAGAAGACAAACTATAATGACATTGTGACTATAATTAATAGTTGGTGTAATAATTTCTTGTTTTATTGCTTGATATGAGGTTTTTTTAATTTAGACATTCATCTATTTCTCACAATTTTTTTCTTCTAATATTAACTTTGTTCAATACATTCTATCCTACTATATTTGTGCATTACAATTGTCTATTATTTGTCAACTTTTAAAAAATAAATAGCTAATTATAATTACATTTCATAAATGTGAGGTGCTTTTGTAGTAAAAGATAATTAAAAATGATAGTTGCCGTTTCTTTAACCATATTTTGTCCAACGCTTATTATTATTTTTACATTTTAAGTTATTTGAGAGGAATTAATTGTATTGTATTACCAAACTCCTATTTGGATAACTAGTATTCTACATGTTTGGGGGGCATCAACATTGTCTTAGTATCTTCTAAAAAAATCAGACATGGTAACTTAGCAAAAATATTTTAAATAAGTATTAGTTGGGGGGGGCGTGCCCTCTCCAGCCCTTAAAAAGACCTGGCATAGGAAGCAGTTAAGTGCATCATCATGCTTGATAAAAAGATAAAGTGTGGGAGACTATGGCATAAGCAACGTTGATGGTCATGGGAGATGGAGTTGGAAGCAATGAGCTAGCGAACAAAGCCATTTTACTTTTATGATGGTGGTTGATATAAAATGGTATACGTTTATGGTGTTCGAACAAGAATGGTACTTCTTTGGTGACCATGTTGTTTAGTGGGAACCAAGGAAAGTGCACCATTTAGAGGTACTATGATGAATAGTAAGGGAAACCTCCTCAATGAATCAGTAGGTGATAATTAGAAAAGATATACACGTGACCAATCGAGTAATGCTACAGAACCCCGCTCCCCCACCCGGGTGCACATCTGTTGGTTGGGAGGGGGCAGTGATGATGTGGCATAAAAGCCCATTTAAGAGACAAAAAATAAAAAAGAGAGAGATAAAACTATTTTGTTCATAACTTTCAATTCCGAATGAATTATTTGACGAAATAAAAATTATTAGATTCCTTATAAAATACTATATAACTAGACCAATATTGACATATTTTTGAGAAATAATAATATGAAAGAAGTATACTATTTGTATTTCAAGGTACAATACCTATGTTTTGGTGTACACTACCTGTGTTTTGAAGGTACAATATGTCATCAACAAACATGCATACAATACCTTCCAAAATGAGAATAATGTACTCCAATACGAGTACTGTACACCCAAGTATAATGAAATTTTTTTGAAGTATAATGCTCGTGTTTTAGGGTATGACACCCGTGTTTTGGGGTACAATACGTCATCAACAAACATTCATATTTTAGGGTGTAATACCCGTGTTTTGGGGTACAATATCTGTGTATTGGGGTACAATAGGTCATCAGAAAAATTTGTATTTTGGGGTATGATATCCGTGTATTGGGGTACAACAGGTCATCAGAAAACATTCATATTTTGGGGTACAATACCCATGTTTTGGGGTACGATGCTCGTGTTTTGGGGTACGATATCAACATTGATCTTGTTGGAAAATATTTTTATAATGAATTATGAATTAAAAATTATGAGAGATATTGCATGGGTAGCGTACCTAAAATAATATGGGTTATTGTACCCCAAAACAAATGTATTATATTTTCTCATATTATTTTTCTCCAAAGTATTCGATTTTAGTCTTGTAGAAAAGTACTTTTTATAATGAATCTAGTATTTTTTGTTTCATCAAAAAATTCATTATGGCTTGAAAGTTATGAGAAATAGAAGTTTTCTCCTTCTTCCTACTCCCCTCATATTTAAAATAAAATAGTTGTCCTCACATTGGGCTTTGTAGCCAGCCCAGATGGAGGTGTTGCCGGGTGGGGCAGTGGTTATGACTAGAATTATTCTAGGTTATAGGCCCATCGAGACAACATAATGTAATTTACGTAGGCAAAAATAGGTTGTGAATAAATTGTGTATGAATTGAGGTGCATATTTAACTAAGAAGGAAATGCTAGTGTGAGTAACACATAAATAGTGTAACGCACAACAAAGCTGTTGTAAGGAGTGAGACCTGGGAGGGGATCTGCTCATCACTTTAATTTGAGGAATAAATCCACTTAATCCAAACACACTAACAAGCATGTTGGAATATGTGTAAAATTTTCATTTATCAATATAATTATATACAAGAATAGTAGCGGAAACAAATATAATGACTAAATTCAATTTTATAAGGTTAAATCAAAATCTCCCACTAAGGGGCTTACATGAAAGCAACAACATCAACTGCTAGGTAGAGGAAATTTCAACTGTTCAACTCTATCTCCCAAGAGGGATCAACTACACTTATACGAGTCTATGTCAATGTTGGTAGTCTTCCTCCTTGCTCTCTACCTAAGGGGTATGAAGCATACCCCATAAGAGAAGACATGTGGAAATTGTCAACATAACAATGCTGATATGAGCATATTAATAGGAATTAAGCAATATTAGAATAAAAGAACGTCAATAAAATTACCAAGGCTTTCTAAATCAAGATCGATAAAGATCGTCTAAGTGGATATCAAAGAGAAATAAAAGAAGAAATCAATAAAAATTTCTCACCTTAAATAATGCCACATCAATAATGTCACAATACATAAGCAGTACATGCAAGTAACATTCGACTAAAGTTTTTTAGAGCAGGAGTGGGTCACTACAGGATATCATCCAAAAAGTGGTTGAAAAAGCATACCTTGGGCGGAATAAGCACGTCCTATATATTTGACAAGTGGAAAAGCACACTCAGGGTGGAAAAAGCACATCCTATGAATGGTTGTATTCATGTTCCGCTATTATAAACAAAACCAGTCTAAGTCATGCACAAATATAGAGGCAAAAAGTAAGTTTGGTCAACCTTCAAATAAAAGATGAGAACATCTCAATATTATAAAGTTGGGTCAAAAGACCCTTAAGAAAATATCCAATCAATCTCCACAATCAAGATACAACATAAGAGCACAAGAGGCCATCACATTAGAAAATGAGATTCCATTTTGTTCAATTTATCAAAATAAGATTACATGTAAAAAGATGACCAAGATATAAATCAAAGTCCAAACAGAATATCCACCAAGTTGAGCAGTTCATAAGAACCACTCATGAATAAAATTCTCAAAAAAGGGAGAAACCATGTATGGTATATGTCTCAGAACACCAAAAAGGAGAAAATATAGGTGATTTCTCAACTTAGAATTTAGGAGATGCAACATACATCAAGAGAGAGAAATTATGTTAATTTCTTAATATGGATTATAGAATGCAACATACCTCATCCATATAACATCAATATAGGGTCAAACTCTAGATCCACATCAGGGGCACAAGCCACTAATTAGAAGTATATACAAAATTAGGGTTAACTTCATAACAATTGCATAAACCCTCGAAGTTGCCTTCAAAACTACACCATATCATAGATTATAATTTATTGAGTTATAACATATTTTATTTTATTTTTGGACTTGTAGATTATTAGGTATGCAATTTTGAAATTGTAACCAATTAGAAAATTCCATAGAACATATATTTATGAGATTGACATTATGTGATGTAACAGATATCATTAGATAGGAAAAACATCATGATTCCAAAACATATTTTCCTTTATTTTTTGAGTTATAAACAATTTATTAGGAATTTTGGAAATACAAACCAATATGAAATTAGGAAAAATCCTCGCGCGCATAAAAATTGACAGCTCAGGGGGGGTTCTAGCTGATGTGGCCCTATTGAAACTGACCATCTAGATTAAGCCCCGTGTGACCCTACATGCGACCATATCTAAAACAAAAGACAAAAAGACTGAAAATCCCTAAACAAGGCATGATAAAAAGAAATGAAACCGAGGGCAAGAAAGTCAAAAATCAAATAACCAAATTCTCCCTATTGCTTGCCCATGTGATGGAAAAACTAAAGCTTCAGAGCTCCAAGTCAAGAATCAAACCTCACACAAGCCTATAATGGAACTTCCGCTTCTAATAGCTAGCATTGCCTCACTCCTTTCAGTCTAGGAAAACCTCAGGCCAGGGTGTAAGAAGTTGAGATGCACTTGGATGGTTCTTCCATTGATCATAAGAAGAAAGGAGCAAAGATACATGATCAAGAACAAAACAAGAAAAACATAACAGTTCTAGCGTCCCCAAATCACGACGACCAAGCAAACCAAACGAAAGAAAAAGTTGTAGGAAGACAAAGGGAAAAAGACAACATTACATTTTCTGATTCAAAAAATCACCATAATGACTAAAAAAAGGAAAACATGCCATATCTCCAATAGGGTCTGGAGGAAGTGTAGAGAGGTTCTCAAACACTCCCTGAGATGATGAGAAAGATCGAAAAAGTCTGTGAAGGTGTCTGGTCTGTTGTCTGAGCTCGACCAAGGTGGAAAGATGAGGTGAGGTTGTGGAGATCTACCCTATGATGTTGGAGTTTGAACAAGATGACGGAAATGGTAACAAACACTATGGCGGAGGTGGGGGGTCTTTTTTATAGAGGTCCAAAGATAAGAAGATTCATGTAGAAGAAAAAGAGGTAGAAATAGGGACATAACAGGGGAAGAGGGAGCCATAAATGACAACGGCGTGAAAGCCCTAAAACCTTAACATATATAGGGCCATTGGAATCCGAATGAAATAAGGAAGGTGTGGGAGAAGGAATCATGGAAGGAAAAGGAAAGGAAAGAGAGAAATTCATGAAAAGAAATTAGGGAAAGAAAAGCAGTCGGCTGCCTGTGTGAACCGGGTGAGCGGAAGGAAGAAAATAAAGGGATGTCGTGAGATTTAGATCCTACGACCCAAAATGGGTCCATGTTTTGGCAGGTCAGAACAACATGCATGACAACCAAAACAATCAGAATAGGCAAAAAATGTAATGCACGCGAAAGAAACATTGATGCAGATCAAGGAAAGAAAAGTGACACATATGAAATTTAGAACTATAAGAAAGTTAATTGTATTAATTAGAAACTCTATTAGTTTAGGCATATATCTTTCCAAATCTATTGGATGGATCATACACTACTCTAACAAAGAAAATTTGACACCTAGACTAACTAAAACATGTAGAATATGAATATATAAGTAGTTTCCTCCTTTGAAATCATTCAATATATTATTTAATATTTTGTAGTTAAACTTATATTTTCTTTCCTTAATAAAACTAAGGCATCAAGGATTACTCAATTAATCTTAAACTTGGCACACAAGCTAACTGAGACCCAAGGAACACAATTTTGATATTAGAGTCAACTTTTGACACTTCATGTTATGAGTTCCAATATAGTTAGGGTTTCACTCTATATCTATATATTTACTATCATATGAGAATTCTTATCATCAAAATTAATTAATTAGAATCCCATTAACTTCACATTACCATAAAAAAAGTTACCTTATACTATTATCTTCAAATTTCCATATTTTATTTATTTAACATATTAAGTCTATTAATTAAATACTAACTTAGATGATGACACATTTAAGAGATTATGTGTGCATTAGTGGAAAAAGAAGCATGCATAATATATTTAATGTTATTAGTTACATATGAAGATATTTTTAGGTTATTATGTTCATATCAACAATAGGGATTCATATATTGGTGTTAGTCAACTTTAGCATAGGGTTAGGTCAACATGGTTACTTACCATTTGATATAAATCATTATCACATCCAAAGGTCTAGGGTTAGGATCCATATATCCATGTCATCATCTTATTAGAGGTACATGTATCCATGGTTATGGTTTATGTTGGAGTTAATCATGATATGCACATTATATGTTTATTAGGGTAAAAACAAGTATGTTAGGGCTTATGTGTATCCTTTTTTGGACAAAACTTAGTGTCTAAGCATACAAGCATCACAACTAAGGGATTAATTCTTCCAGAGTCAAGATGATAGGTTTTAGTATGTTACAACACTCCACCACTTAATGTAAGGCCTCTAAACTTGTTAATGAGTTGAATAAACTTAATTGTCATAATTTAATTCTTATAATCCTAATATAAACTTGTGATATGCTTTGAAATTATAAGACAAGCTTAAGTTTCAAATTTGGTCCAATTTTGACACTGTTTGAGCAAGTTATTAAAATTTATGCATGTTTTGGACTTTTCTAAAATTTACCCAATTGAGAGGTTTTCTTTGCAAGTTATCAATTGCATTATGTTCCTTGGATATTTTCTCATCATTCTTGATCTTTTTGAGCCACGTGGCACCTATTTAATCCTTGGTTTGAAGGTGTTTTCTTCAAGGGTATTTTAGGGTTTACACCTTCATGGATGAGCTACCTTTAGTAGCTATCAACTAATGAATTATTTGTTTTGCTTGGAAATTCAAGAAACAAGGGATAAGCATGTCTTTATGGTAGGTGGGGGAGTTTTTTGTTTGTGTTCTTGTATATTCCTAATAGTTTAAGGCCATGGACACTTGGAAAGATATTAGAACTTCAACTATTTCTTTTTCTTTATCTTAAAGTTTCCTATACTTATCCCTAAGAACCCAAATGAGCCATTTCTCTTCACTACTTCCCTCCTTCTATGAAACTCATTCTCCCTCTGTGCTTCTGAGGATTTCCTATCCAAGGAAGAAGAAATATGGGATCTTCTTGGAAAAAGAATCCATGATTGCAATTGACTGCCTTTTAGGGTTTAAAAAGCTTCCATCTAGTGATCTTGACCTAAAAGAGTTACAATCCCCTTTTTTCCTCCGTTTATTTCTTTGTTATCCTTCCTCCTACTTTTATCCAGGTTAGAACCTTGCTTCTCCATGGTAGAAGTTGCTCTAAAGCTCTAAAACCCTACCTTTCTTGCTCCTTATGCTTAGGGTTTGCTCATTTGATGAAGAAATGTGCTAGATGAATGAGTTCACAACTTATGCTTGGATTTTCTACCCTACTTGCTCGAGTTTTCTTCTGTTTGGGGTTTCATCTTCTAATTAGAGGCAAGTTTTATAACTTGGTCCACGTTTATTGCTTACCATAAGCTTGCTAGCTCATGTTCTTGCTTTTAAATGATGATCCATGCACTAAAAAGCTATGCTTGACTTGGATTTCAATTTTTATAATGTTCCCTATTCTGATTTCAGTTCTAGATGAACCTATGATCATGTGTACATTATTCCTAATATATAATATGACTTGGTTCAGGTTGTTTTGACAACCTATGGTGCGAAGAACTTATCAACCAATGGTCAATTTTAGGGTTTTAAGCTGATTTCTTCTATAAACACATGACCCATTGGTGGTACCATTGCAACAAACGATGGTGTTATCTTCATGAAAACTGATTATGGTGACCAAGGGTGTCAACTGATGTTCACCCCTTAGGTCAGGTTTTGACCTAATTAGAATCTTAATGATCAACAACTAAGTACCCGAATGATGTTATCAATCAATGGTGACACTAGCTTGATATTCGATGGTGATTAATGAGTATAGTATTGATCTAACAACCTATGATGACTTAATGGTCACTACTAATGGTGGATCAGGTCTCCACAACCTACAGTGAGTTAAGCATGTATTTGTATCATCAATTAAGCCTTAAACCAAGGGTTTCTTGGGTCATTTGATGCAACAGTCAAACCAATACTACAATTGATGGTTTTAATATATGAACTTGACCTAATGGTTAAGATTTAATGTTTCTTCATCCAATAAATTGGAAGGATTCCTAATGTAATATGTTGGTCATAATAAAGTGATTTAGATGTTTTCTTTTATGAGATCAACTTAAGAAGCTCATTTATTGACGACTTGTTTTAAATAAACAATCTCCTGTGGTTTTACCCTACTCTCAATGGAACTTTTAATGTGGTTAATCAAGGGATGTCTAGGGTTAAATGGTGACTCTTTCTAGAGCACAACTCAAGGACTTCATAGGTGGTTTATCCAAGGTGTTTACTTATGTAAACAACCAACGATCTTACCTTTTAAACATCCAATGGTTCTGGGTGACATAGTGGTATGGTGATATGGGTTGAAAGATGATGGAACAAATGGAGGGTTACCGTTAATAAGGTAGTCTTACCTATTCACTCATATGAATAGAAGGGATGATAATCATATTGTGTTGATATGTAACCCTAATGAGGCATGTCTTGTTATACCTAGCATTAATATAACTAAATTATGGTAATTGGGTATGAATAGTCCATGAATGATTAATACAATCATGGAGTACTCTCTTATTGTTGTTGAAACCTTAGTATGCTATAACCCTATGGTTACATCTTGATTTATATGTGGATTCATACTTGAGAATAGTATGGAATGTGATGGTGGTGTGACACGATTTTACCATGCGTATAACGCAAGTGCACGCGTTAATGTAGTACATGCCCTTGTGAGGCCCGAGTCGAACTCAGGGACACTTAATTATCGGTAGACTAATACTAACTACTCTCAATCAGCTAGACCAATAAAAAAGGTTATGAGAGTTGTTTAAAAAGAAAAATAAAATAAAATAAAAAGCAATCGATTAAGTGTTTAGTTTAATCAATTCAAATGGAGATCTATAGGATTGCGATTTCACTGCGGGTTTTCATTATATGAATTTCCACATTGCTAATCAGATTCATCTCTCATTCCGGGTAGTGGCCTGTAGTCAGAACTGCCCACTGTCGTAGTACAATTCACTACATATGTCTAGGTCGGTTCCACCGTCGTAGTAACCTATACCCTAAACTAGGTGCATTAAAATCGACCTCTGGGTTTCCACCATTAACCGTACATCACCTTGTTCAAGGGATTTGTTAATTAATGTGAATTTCGTCTCTTTTCAACCGTTAATTCTTCTTTCAAAGTAATTAAAGGCATTAGATTATCATTATGGTGATCAAGCATAATAATATAATTGAGAAAACAAAATCATACCACGGATTTAAGAGACAAATGATGAATTATTATGATAAAAATGTCATACAATGCTTCCTCGGGCTACTCCCGGTCCTAAAGAAAAAAGGGGATTAGCCCCGCATGTTCATCTCAGAGCAAGACATGGTTGAAGAAAGGGGAAACATGGAGAAAAACGTGAATAAAGTAATGAAACCCCTAAATGGAGAAGATCCAATCGTTCTTCGGCGTAGAGTGCACGATCTACAGCCTTTCGGCGGTGGAAAATGTCTTCTTCGCCTTCCGAAACGGTTGGGGTGTGCTTCTGGGCTCCATTCTTCTCTCCACACCTTCTCGGGACGTGTGCATCAGCTAATGACGTGATACCCTGCTCTTGTCCGCCGTTATTAGGTATAATCACCGAGTTAGGTTACAAAAATATCACAACCGTTGGATTAGAGCCGATCTGCAACAAACTTTAATCTGACGATGTCGATACCATCGACGCGGGTCGATGGTATCGACCCCTCGCGATATCGGCAAGCCTTCTTTCTTTTCTGTCGTTGCGCCTGATGCTGGCTCGATACCATCGACGCGGGTCGATGGTATCGACACCCTTAGGCATCGGTTTTATCCCTTTTCCGTTGCTGAAGCTACACGTGTCGATAGTATCGACTTTGGGGTCGATAGTATCAATTGTCTGGTCGCTGGCAACCTGATGGTAAGTCGCTACCATCGACTTCCCAGTCGATGGTATCAACTCTGCGCTGCTCCTTATGGCTGCCTGCCTATGGCTGTGTCGATAGTATCGACTGCTGTTGATGGTATCGACAACTGCAGATATGTGTTTTTCCTGAAATTGTAAAACAAAACCACATCAGCCAAGATAAAACCTATTATTGTAATCATTTATGCTCAAAACAATAAAATAAGAGAGATTTGACACTGAGAGGGATCATAGACTAAAATAAGTGAATTATGCAATATTAACCACCAAAGTGACCAATAAACGCATAAAATGTGAGTAAAACAAGTCTATAAATGCGAATCAAAATCATCGCATCAAACTCCCCTAAGCTTGAACATTGCTCATCCTCGAGCAACTAAACTCTAGAATACAATTGCGAGGGTCAACTAAAGAATAGATTATCACAACACGCTTTACCATATGATCCCCGCCAGACATTCACGTTCCGACCCTCACTAACCACAGAATCATAATTACCCTAAAGGCGACAATAATCATCCGTAAAAGATATCTACCTAAAAATTGATGAACACTATCACATAAGGCAGTTAACATAATAAAATCCTCCAGTCCAGACTCGCTGCATCTTGTGATCTCCTATCTACGTTGCTCTCCCTAACTACCATCTACATGGAAGCAGCTCTCTTGGTATTAACAAGTGAGGAGAAAATCACGGTGGCCTACCAATTCGAGCAACGGGTGGATGGAATGGGTGGCTTTTGGAAGAAATGGAAGCATTATACAGTTTTAAAATGCACAAAAATCATAATGACTTAAATGATGCATATGCAAATGAAAATGCCCTAATGCCTACATTTGGGTGGAATGATGCATGCACTATCATTCCGTCTCAAGGTGAGATGGAATATCTAAGAAACTACACCATGTGCTTAGTCTTCTTAGTATGCAAGTGAGAACATGTTCCTTTCTCCCTCTCATTCCTACTTGCTTCTCAATTCTCTTTTTTTCTCTTTTTTTCAAAACTTTTTTTTCAATTATATATTTTTTAAGCCCTTATTTTCATAGCTGACAATGAATTACTTGTCGGGCTCACTGCATAACTTTTACATTTGAAACATTCAGAAGGTATGGAACAAGTTCATCACCTTTTATGTTCAGAAGACATAAGATGCATGATGCACTATATGCACAAAAATGTGAATGCGTCTACAAAATGATAGTTATGCAACTAAATGACACACACCTAAAGATAATGTGCATGTATAACTAGTCTATATTTTCCATTTCCATGCAAAAATATGTGAAAATAGTTGCAATGCAAGACCTATCTACATGGGATGCAATCAAATAGATTAAAACTGTAATGTACTTCCAGTTCTTATGGTGGAATATGAAAACAATGGGTGGATAGATCACAAGATTAATTTACTGAACCTTTAGAAAATATTATGCGTCCCTCCTTACTGACCTGTGTAGTAATTAAGAGGTTTCTCTCTCTTATTTCAAATTAATGTTTCATTATCATTTGGTCAGTTTAGGCTCAAACAACCAATTCCGTCCACTTTTCATGAATCATAGGAATGTATAGTTGTGATTTCCTATTTTAGAGTTGACAAAACCAATTATTTCCTTAAGTTCTGTGCTCAAAGTTAAACAACACAAGCTTGCAAAAGCACTAAAAATTTTCAAATTTGCCCCTGATTTCCATGTACAAGCAACGAGATGACACATGACATTAGACATCCACAATTACACTAGATAGAGTGTGGATCCTACAAACAACTACTAACTAAGAGAAATAAATGACAAAACACAAAGCAATAAAAACTAAAAACTAAAGGATATAAATTGTTCCAACTCCCCCCTAAGCTTGAATTCGACTATGACCTCATAGTCAAAAACAACCTTAAAAGGTGGAACAGTGATACCGATCATTCAGCAGGTGGAGGCGGGTACTGCGGGGCCGTGGGGTCCCAGGATGGGTATTGCCCCTGGAAGCTCAGATCGTACTGGGGCATTGGTGGAGGTTGTGGATACCCCCCAAAATAATTCTGGCTCCAGTAATTGTCATAGAAGGGTTGCTGCTGCATCTCCATCCTGTGCAACCTGTCATGGATGTTTTGGTGGTTTTCGAGGAGGAGGCGCTCATTCTCGAAAATGGCCCTCTGGTTATCTAATAGCCAGTTCGTTGTATCCTGAATACTGGCATATGAAGTTCTATGCTGCTTCTGGGTCTGATGAATCTCCTACAGCATCGAGTACATCCCTTGCATGGAGTAGGCGTCCTCTCCTTGATGAGAGGACT
>OY856410.1:1148502034-1148594534 GCA_963693085.1 Alisma plantago-aquatica
TGGAGGTAGAGCCTCTTGTAATGATTTGCATGATGAGGTTGCAGAGTTTATCAGGAATGCCTGTATGTTTGAGAGTGTCATGGATGAAGTCCCACTTCATACAATCAAATGCCTTGGTGAGGTCTAGCTTGATATACACAATCTTTTTCTTGGTTGCCCTACTTTGCATGGAGTGTATAACTTTCTGGACAAGGATGACATTATCACTGACCCTTCATCATGGAATGAAGATGGATTTGATCGGGGCCATCCAATCATCAAGGTATGATTTGATATGTTTCACAATCACCTTAGAGATGAGTTTGAAGCACACATTGTTGAGGGAAATGGGTTCGAAGTCGTTGTACTTCTGTGGTGCATTAGTCTTTGGTATAAGCACTATATATGAATCCTCCATAGAGGGATCAATCACTTCATGTGTGAAGGCATCAACAACTGTGCGGACAATAGAAGGCACGACCTTCTTCCAATTGTTTTAAATAAAGTTAGTGTAGACCATGTTTGGTCCAGACACCTTCAAGGGCACCATCTTGAAGATGACTTGATGGATTTTGTCTGCGTGAGGGATGGCCTGCATCCAATCATAAACGTCAAGATCGACACCAAGGTACCAGTGTAGCATTGAATGAGGCTGAGGTTTGAAGGTTGTTTCATTGTCATGAGGTCTTCAAAATAGCGGTGAAGCTGAAGTTCGATTTCATCAATATTGTTGATCCACACATTAGCGTCATTTTTCAAACATGCGCTTTTGTTGTAGTGTCTCCTAGACTTGACATAAAATTGGTAGAATCTAGTGTTTCCGTCACCATACTACATCCAGTCAATATGAGTGTGTTGCTGCCAGTCCGCCTCTTCTTTTAAGAGGATTTGGTGATACCTTTCTTGTAGAAATGTAGAGGGGTCATCTAAAGGTGGAGAACTAAGAAGTTGAGTAGATACATGACATCTATTGATGCACACAAGAAGAGTTTGCTTCTCCTTTTGTTATTTGGCAATACGTTTGGAATACCATTTGCTAGCATTTGACTTGAAGTCATAGAGCGCATCTTGGAAGGTCTTGTCGTCTGCCCATCTTGGGATGAGTTCAGAATGGAATTCATGTACTAATTTCCAAATAGCTTTAGTTATGAAGATATGATGCCGATGCTCTTTGCTCCCATAGAAGAGAAGGATCAGACTGTGATCAGAGTATAATCTAGGCAACATTGTGATTGAAGAATCAAACCTGTTGAGCCATTGAACAACAACCTGATCAAGCTTCTCAAAGAGATTAATTCGTCTGAAAGTGAAGGGCGGGCCTTATGATTTCAAATCAACGAGCCTGATGTTAAGGAGAGTCTCATTGAACATGGTACATGAGTACTTGGTCAAAGTATTTGCCCTCTTTTTTCATTGATGTTGAGCATGGTAATGAAATCCCCCGTGAAAACCCATGCATCATGGATGTCAAGGGCTATCTCCTCTAGTCGTTCCGACAAGAATTTGCGCTTAGTAGGATTGGGTCTAACGTAGAAAATAGTAAGGTACCACGTGTTATTTACCTTGTAGTGGATGAACTGACGATGGCTAAGGATGATGTTGACCTTACAGAAATGATGGTCCCAAGCGATACAAATGCCTCTTGAGAAATCAAGGGCCTACACCCTATGCGAGGATGTAAAGCTGAGCTTTTTAATAATTGCAGAAGCCATGACACCACTAGATTGTGGTTCCATGATGGCCATGATTTTAATTTTGTGGGAGATTTTCATCTCTTTGATCAAAAGGATTTTTTTTGTCAAGGTAAGCACCTTGTACGTTCCAACAACAAATATTCATTATATAAGGATTTTGAAGGAGTGACACTTACTGTAGTTCCACACACAGCCCCATGGACTGTTATTCACTTTCAATCTTAGTATTCATGTTTTCAACACGGAGTAGCTATCTCTGGTTGCTCCTGGATATCAAGCACTCGATGGGCTTGCTCGTCCGGTGGGTCATCACCTTTGTTGAGCGGTGATTGATCATCCGTCTGACCCTTCTTTCAAACCCTATCTGAGCTTCAGACTGATTGGAAGACAATCTCATGATTCCTTAGCATCACATATCCACTCTCTCCCTTGCCTATACATGTGGAGATTGGCCTATTAGGAATTGATGAATTGGCAACCTTGCTTGATTGGAACTAGTAATGTGACGTCCCCGGATTTTCACCTTCTCAAAACCCCATGGAGATGAGAAGACAGAATCCGAAAACATCATCCAATCATATCAGAAAGCGATGTGGAAGCATTATACGCATACATGAACATACAACCATAACATACTCAAACATTCGGCATGTATTTTATACAAATGGACTTATTACAACATGAATTACAATTACAGATTGAAAGATGATTTACAAGTCTAAGAACATGTATGCTAACTAGGATCTTCACGATAGGTACAACCTGAATAACTTGCTCACATCCTGTACTTTTTCCTCCCACGCAACCCCTAAACCTAAAACATACGTGAAACAACGTATCAACACACAAGGTGTTGTGTACGTGGGTAGAAAGATACATACTAATATGTTTGCATAATTGAAATAACTTGAGAAAGAAAGAGTAAAAGAAAACATTATTTAAAGTGATAATCAGGTAAACACATATTTTAGATATCCTTTGATGCGTTTGTACTACTAAGTGGTGTCACACTTCATTTTTCCCCGACCCTTGGGCCATGGGGACCGAGTGTCGACCTTATATTCAGAGGGGAGAGAGAGATGTCGCACTTCATTTTTCCCCGCCCCTTGGGCTATGGGGACCGAGTGCCGACCTTATATTTAGAGTAAGAGAGAGAGAGAGAGGATTGAGGGAGAGAGAGAGAACATATATCCACTCAGTAGCTACAAACCATCCATATTCTTTTATGTTCTGTAATGTTTTGCGGAGCATATACTACTAATACACATCCAAGAATTTATATGCAAACACAAGCATCCAAAGTACATCATATCATTATGAATTCATGAAAACTAGTCTTATACTTAATAAATCCCACGTACCTGAGTTAAGAGATTCCTATTTACATTCTGGATCATCTACATATCTGCTCATCACCTGATTAATAACAAAATCATATACTAGCATTAGATTCTCATCATCTTAACCCTAGTTGTGTTCATTAGGGTTTGCTTATCTCATTATGTTATATACATTATTACTTGTCTTCTTATCTTAGATTTATCATACTGATGTCATTTTCCAGATTATGATTCATTATCTGAATATTAGGTTCCATATTCTATTTTTGTGCACATATTAACCCTAGGTTACATCATTAACCTAGATTAGGGTTTTAAACCATGTATTAATATTCAACTTCATATAACATGGATTTTGTTCATCTTTATGATCTCATAATTAAAACTGAGGTTCAATATACTGATATAAGCTTACTCTGTGAATTTCATCATTTATTGACCATGTATACATTTATTGCATTTTATTAGGGTTATTAGCCCTAATTAGACATATTAAGCAAATTACATGATTTCGTACATCAACATGACCATAACTGATATCATATGCATTACAAACATAATTATGAGTCTACTGACATGTTCTCATAATTTTAGGTCATTGTTTACTATTTATTATCCATGAAACAATTGTATAACATCTTACATGATATTTCTAATATTAGTGCATCAAAAGACTGGTATTATGATTTCATATTGTTCTACGCATTTTTCTGAACGTTTTGATACCTTGTTTGTATTTTTCTAACATTCCTATGATTTACTAGGATTTATCTAAGATCTATGATATTTATGAAGATTAATACCTTTCCTGGCTAATCGCCAGCCGCCACGTGGAGACTTAGGGGCGCGACTCTTCCTTGCTGGTCTCAAGCAAGCCTCTGGTTCACTAGATATGTGGCCGGTTCACTCCCTGGACCTGGTCCGCCATTTCCCCCTTTCTTCCTCGTTCTTTCCCGGAACGCAACCCGATCCCTATTTCTCTGCAAGGTAGGGCGCAGCTGCAGGCTTCGCTGGTCTGCCGCTCCTTGTTGGGCGTGAGAGCCTCCAGGTCCGATTTCAAGAAGCCACCAATTGAGCCTCTGTTGCGCTCCCTTACACAGATTGGTGCCTCTGTTCTCTCATCGGGCCTCAAACAATCGTACGTGTACACTGGACTCGTTTTCACGGCGGCAGCCACGAGGGGCATCCCCGGCGAGAAAGGTCCCACACAAGGTCTCTCTTTTCTACACGACGCAGCGCAGCCGCAGACCTCGTCTCTGTCTAAACTCCGCCCACACATGCTCGCCGCCACTGGGATCTGTTCCACAAGGGCGCAGCCGCACTGCTCACCTGCGACGAGAAAAGAGCAACGCCTCCTCCTCGTGAACTCTGACTCTCCCTCTCTCTCTATACATCTCCCTCACACCCTGGAACCCGATGTGGGACTCAGTCCTTGGACGCAGATTGAAGCGAAGTCTCAGCATCTAATGAGGGATCCAAGGCTCGAGGACGACTCCATCTGGGAGCCATGGTGGAGAGCTCTGGCGAGGAAAGGAGGTGTCTTGGGGACAGAGACGCTAGTGATTGGTTGCCTTGATCTACATTGATGGGTATCCGACCATCTTAGCTCTTCTCTAATGGTCCCGATCTCCACTTTGACGGGTGGTTCAGGTGACGGTGTAGCAGATGAAGGGGTTCTGCGGTGTTCTTCTAAGTTTAAGGGTTCCCTCGGAGGTGGTAGAGAAGGGGTACGAATCATCCCCTCTTAAGGTCGTTGTCCTCCTCTGTAAGATGAAAAGAAAATCTGAGTAGAGAGGGCAGTAGAGGTGAGCGATGGAACTCTCTCTCTCCTCCCACCACTTTGCCCTCACCGTGAGAGGTTGCTAGGTAGCGCCAGATATTGTGGATCTAGCTCAGACTGGAGATCCCACTCCAGCTTGCAATCCCTCTAGGATCGGTGGGGTGATCTACTACCAAGTCAAGTCTTCTGTTCCACCCTTTTCGGAGGTGGGAGCTGATCTAGGAGCAACAGGATGATCATCCAAGGGTTGAAGCATCCAAATCACTGATCCTTGGTGTCCGCTAGTACTAGGCAGCATGACAAACATTTTCTGCATGCATAACTACTAAATAATCAAATGGAAAAGTTTGACACATTAATATCACCTATGTCCTCAATTTCAATTGACTATATCTCCTTGTTGCAATCTCCAAACGTTTTGAAATTTTTGAGGTAAGCTTGTAATATTCCAAGTCATATTATTCCAAGTTTTGGGGCTCAAGGTCCATTGTTTGGTCATGTAACATAATTCTTCAAACAACCTATGAATATGTGTATAAAGCTTGAACTCAATTCATATAATCATTAAACCCTGATCTTACGGGTCTAAAACACTTGCTACGATACTAACATACCTCAAGGCTCATTAATTGGCCACATGAGTTTACTGTGAATACTAACTAGAAATTTTGGCATCATAAGTACCCAAATCGGTGAATAAAAGATATTCATTGTAATTGAACTAAATTATATCTAATAATCATTCACGATCTTCTGATTCTATATGTGGTGTCAAAACCCTAAAATTCAGGTTATCACAAGTAAGGACCTCCATCAACACCTGGGTTACTATCACGACCAAGGCTAACTTCATTTCCTATGAGATTGATGATAGTGTCAACACACTGCGTCTCAGGGATTTTCTTCCCCTGTCAATCAGTTCCCTTGCTTGACCTTTTTTCGGTGCTTCCAGCGATCTACTTCTTATGTTGTCTCTATTTGCTTTTCTTGTTGAAGATAATTTCCTAGTCATCGTCCTCCTTAGTCGAACCTTCATCCTCTGAGACTACATTGGTGCGACCCCCACCAGTATGCAAAGACTTTCCGATAGAACCTTTGTTGGTCGGTTTCCTGGTCCCGTCCTCCTTTACTTGGGGGCGGCAACTTTTGAATTTTTTTGCATGGATGGCCTCAATATAAGTAACCCCTGGCATAGGAATTGGAATCGAGGTAGATGCAACGTCTTTAGATAGGACAGGGGATTGCTTGCAGTCTGTATCAACGTGGGCTAGCCGACCATATCTCATGCAGACCTGGGGGAGGTTATCATATTTAAGGCAGAAATGTTCTCCATTGATGAAGATAGCATACAACAACAGTTTTGTAGTGTCCCTCTCAACAACAATGTGAGCAAATTTCTATCTGTTGCCTTGGAGGGTGTTTGCGTCGATCTTAATAGTCTTTCCAACCATGTTGCCAATGTGGTTGAGGAGTTGATTCTGATAAAGGAGACATGTATATCCACCACACGAACCCAGACCACTAGCTTCCTTGGGATAGGTTCAGACAACCTAAAATTGGGGGTACATGACTGTATGTACAGGCGGTTTCCAAATATCATCCTAGGGTCGCCAGTCATTGCCTTCTCATAATCAGTACGATTTCCAAGTTGGATGATGTAGTAATCGTTCTCAAGATTGATCACTTTGAACTGCGCCATGGGTTGTCAAAGGATGCTAATCTTATTTACAAGCGCTTGAATGCCAAAGTTGATTCCGATAGACTAAATGATGACCACATGTTGCCATGGTTCTAGGAGTGGCTTGATGGTTTCGTTCTTGATAGAGAAGGATGGGAGGACACCGCTCAGGTCCACTTGCATATCAGCTTCGAATAAGAGATCTGGTGATGTAAGGTTGACATATGTAACCAGGCCATAATCCTTCCAGACAGAGGTCTGCTTATAGGTCTTCCTTGGTTCCACTACGGCATCAGGCGTCCCGCCCATGATCTCATCAACATGTTCTTTGTTCCGCGGTAAATTTCTCGATGCTTTGTGATGGATCTTTGTCAACGACATGGTTGACAATCATAGGGTGATTAGTAATCTGATTAGTAGTTGTGGTATATGTCTCTGGGGGGGCGATCGAGGTGGCCTTGACCCCTTCCTTCACGACCGCCTCCGCGGACTCTACAATCGCTAAACCTTAGCATTACTTGGATGAATACGTACTAAGTGTGTTTTATGTATCATTTTTCTATCGCAATACTACATGAGGTGGCCACCTATTACTACACTATTATCTATAAACATTTGTGTGTTGTTTTTTTTCAATTCTACACCTATCTAAATAAGAGAAACTAAGTCCAATGAGTTTGAAGAACATCTGACCATATATCAATGTTGTAGTTAAAGATGTCTACTATTTGTTTCACAATTCAAAACCCTATTTTTGTATCCTACTACATCTGACTTGACAAGCCCTAAAAATTAAGGAGTCTACGTATGCATATGACGATGGGAAGACTCAGGCATGGTCTCTATGAGAATGTTTTGTTACTATGCTCCCTACATTTGACAGAAGGGTTGGGAACAAATTGGGATTATTGATAGTGAGTTTAAGAGCCCATGGGAACAATGACAGATCTTTGCGTGAAAGTTTGGGGGGCTAAAATTATCTCTCTATAATTACTACTATAATGTAACTACACATACATGTTATCTAAAATCTCTCTTATCTTTGGCATGTTCAAGTAAAAATGAACTAATAAAATAAAATTACAACATAAAACTAACTTATGATTTAAAAAACAACATGTAATATTTTAAAAACTAGCATATATTATACTACTTCTAAAATATGGTATTTTATTATTTAGATCTTTGAACTAACCAATAACTAAGCCATTTTCAAATAATTGTCCAATACCTCTTTCAACACAATTATCATATTAACAAAAAAAAACCCTCTTTTATTATGAAATTTTAGCTTAATAAATATCTAAAATTCACATATTGGAGTGGTGATAAAATGAAAATAATCAAATGAGAAGAATAAGTCTAAATTGCAAATAAATACAAGTTGTCATTTGTTAAAAGAAGAAAAACGATGAGGTACATGAAGACTAACTAACATACATTTTTCCAAAAATGTAGCTTTTAAACTAATAAATCAAATATGTGCTATGAGAATATCTGACTATTATGTCATCAGTAGTTCATTGAAGCTTATTAGAAAAATTAACTGATAAATGCTACATTATTGAAATGTGATTATAAGAAAATACAACAAATTAATATTACTAACACATAAAGTTGCTTCATATATGATAAAGTTTCTATAGTGTTAGGCAAATAATAGAAATGGATGACAAGAGATAAAGTTGTTTAGTCTTGATTGACAAAATGATTGGAAAAAGAAGAGACTAGAAGGAAACAAATAGGTAAGATTATTTCCGACTTTCTACTATATTTTTCCACACAAAATAGGGTCAAAAAAAATGAAAAATAGGATTTTATAGTTGGATACATGTCATAAGTTAAAGGGAAAATGTGATAGAATGTGGAGAAAAAATTTAAGAAGAAAATTGGTATATAAAAAAGATTGTAATAGAGTTTTCAAATAATGTTTATGGAAACTTAAATCTATAATAAAAATTTGTAGAAAAACTTGGAGACAAATTTGACAGGCAATATGGAGGAAAAGACAAAAACAATGTTTGAAAATGAGTAGGCAATTTGGCAAGAGAGAATGAGTTACAAAGGGAACATAAATATTGAGATGTAAATTCTAAAAAAAACGCATTGAAATATAGAGAAAAACGTTTATGCTTCCCATAATGTTAAATTGTATTTTTTTTATTAAAATACATGACACTTCTTCACTTCAACTAATTTATCTAGAATGTATTAACAAAATACATCATGAACAATATATTGTTAAGTTTCTATTTATTACGTATAATCTTGTTATGTACAATGGTTAATTAACAATGTATAATATGATAATGTAAAATATGTATCTATCATGTATTATTTGTTGAATAATAAATATATATTGTGTTACCTGATTTCATTGTATTACAAAATGTATTCACAAACATGTGGACATCAAATTGAGCTACAATTCATTTTTGAATGTTCATCATTTTATGTATGTATGTTGTTCTAGTGTTATAGGTTGGTTTGTTTCTCTTGATAGGGGTAATGTATCCTACGAGGGATATAATACATATATAATGATAAATTGTTATTATTACATGGTGTCACAATACATTTTCTAATATAGTTAGTAAAACATGTATCATTTTATAATGTTTAAGTATCATTATATACTTCCAAAATAGTGAAAGCTTATGTATGTTTATTAAAATTCCCCTAAAAGAATATATTGTCTACTTTTATGAAGTATTATCTAATTATATGATTCTATGTAAATATTATACAAATTAAACACAATAATGGAGCTATATATTCTCATCCCTCTTACATTTCCTCTTATTTATTTACCATAAGATAGACATTACATATTCATGATTTTGACAAAGTAGTCAAATGAGAAGACAAACTATAATGACATTGTGACTATAATTAATAGTTGGTGTAATAATTTCTTGTTTTATTGCTTGATATGAGATTTTTTTTATTTAGACATTCATCTATTTCTCACAATTTTTTTCTTCTAATATTAACTTTGTTTAATACATTCTATCCTACTATATTTGTGCATTACAATTGTCTATTATTTGTCAACTTTTAAAAAATAAATAGCTAATTATAATTACATTTCATAAATGTGAGGTGCTTTTGTAGTAAAAGATAATTAAAAATGATAGTTGCCGTTTCTTTAACCATATTTTGTCCAACGCTTATTATTATTTTTACATTTTAAATTATTTCATAGGAATTAATTGTATTGTATTACCAAACTCCTATTTGGATAACTAGTATTCTACATGTTTGGGGGGCATCAACATTGTCTAACTTAGTATCTTCTAAAAAAATCAGACATGGTAACTTAGCAAATATATTTTAAATAAATATTAGTTGGGGGGGGGGCGTGCCCTCTCTAGCCCTTAAAAAGACCTGGCATAGGAAGCAGTTAAGTGCATCATCATGCTTGATAAAAAGATAAAGTGTGGGAGACTATGGCATAAGCAACGTCGATGGTCATGGGAGATGGAGTTGGAAGCAATGAGCTAGCGAACAAAGCCATTTTACTTTTATGATGGTGGTTGATATAAAATGGTATACATTTATGGTGTTCGAACAAGAATGGTACTTCTTTGGTGACCATGTTGTTTAGTGGGAACCAAGGAAAGTGCACCATTTAGAGGTACTATGATGAATAGTAAGGGAAACCTCCTCAATGAATCAGTAGGTGATAATTAGAAAAGATATACACGTGACCAATCGAGTAATGCTACAGAACCCCGCTCCCCCACCTGGGTGCACATCTGTTGGTTGGGAGGGGGCAGTGATGATGTGGTAGAAAAGCCCATTTAAGAGACAAAAAATAAAAAAGAGAGAGATAAAACTATTTTGTTCATAACTTTCAATTCCGAATGAATTATTTGATGAAATAAAAATTATTAGATTCCTTATAAAATACTATATAACTAGACCAATATTGACATATTTTTGAGAAATAATAATATGAAAGAAGTATACTATTTGTATTTTAAGGTACAATACCTATGTTTTGGTGTACGCTACCTGTGTTTTGAAGGTACAATATGTCATCAACAAACATGCATACAATACCTTCCAAAATGAGAATAATGTACTCCAATGCGAGTACTGTACACCCAGGTATAATGAAATTTTTTTGAAGTATAATGCTCGTGTTTTAGGGTATGACACCCGTGTTTTGGGGTACAACATGTCATCAACAAACATTCATATTTTAGGGTGTAATACCTGTGTTTTGGGGTACAATATCTGTGTATTGGGGTACAATAGGTCATCAGAAAAATTTGTATTTTAGGGTATGATATCCGTGTATTGGGGTACAACAGGTCATCAGAAAACATTCATATTTTGGGGTACAATACCCATGTTTTGGGGTACGATGCTCGTGTTTTGGGGTACGATATCAACATTGATCTTGTTGGAAAATATTTTTATAATGAATTATGAAATAAAAATTATGAGAGATATTGCATGGGTAGAGTACCTAAAATAATATGAGTTATTGTACCCCAAAACAAATGTATTATATTTTCTCATATTATTTTTCTCCAAAGTATTCAATTTTAGTCTTGTAGAAAAGTACTTTTTATAATGAATCTAGTATTTTTTGTTTCATAAAAAAATTCATTATGGCTTGGAAGTTATGAGAAATAGAAGTTTTCTCCTTCTTCCTACTCCCCTCATATTTAAAATAAAATAGTTGTCCTCACATTGGGCTTTGTAGCCAGCCCAGATGGAGGTGTTGCCGGGTGGGGCAGTGGTTATGACTAGAATTATTCTAGGTTATAGGCCCATCGAGACAACATAATGTAATTTACGTAGGCAAAAATAGGTTGTGAATCAATTGTGTATGAATTGAGGTGCATAATTAACTAAGAAGGAAATGCTAGTGTGAGTAACACATAAATAGTGTAACACACAACAAAGCTGTTGTAAGGAGTGAGACATGGGAGGGGATCTGCTCATCACTTTAATTTGAGGAATAAATCCACTTAATCCAAACACACTAACAAGCATGTTGGAATATGTGTAAAATTTTCATTTATCAATATAATTATATACAAGAATAGTAGCGGAAACAAATGTAATGACGAAATTCAATTTTACAAGGATAAATCAAAATCTCCCACTAAGGGGCTTACATGAAAGCAACAACATCAACTGCTAGGTAGAGGAAATTTCAACTGTTCAACTCTATCTCCCAAGAGGGATCAACTACACTTATACGAGTCGATGTCAATGTTGGTAGTCTTCCTCCTTGCTCTCTACCTAAGGGGTATGAAGCATACCCCATAAGAGAAGACATGTGGAAATTGTCAACATAACAATGCTGATATGAGCATATTAATAGGAATTAAGTAATATTAGAATAAAAGAACGTCAATAAAATTACCAAGGCTTTCTAAATCAAGATCGATAAAGATCGTCTAAGTGGATATCAAAGAGAAATAAAAGAAGAAATCAATAAAAATTTCTCACCTTAAATAATGCCACATCAATAATGTCACAATACATAAGCAGTACATGCAAGTAACATTCGACTAAAGTTTTTTAGAGCAGGAGTGGGTCACTACAGGATATCATCCAAAAAGTGGTTGAAAAAGCATACCTTGGGCGGAATAAGCACGTCCTATATATTTGACAAGTGGAAAAGCACACTCAGGGTGGAAAAAGCACATCCTATGAATGGTTGTATTCATGTGCCACTATTATAAACAAAACCAGTCTAAGTCATGCACAAATATAGAGGCAAAAAGTAAGTTTGGTCAACCTTCAAATAAAAGATGAGAACATCTCAATATTATTAAGTTGGGTCAAAAGACCCTTAAGAAAATATCCAATCAATCTCCACAATCAAGATACAACATAAGAGCACAAGAGGCCATCACATTAGAAAATGAGATTCCATTTTGTTCAATTTATCAAAATAAGATTACATGTAAAAAGATGACCAAGATATAAATCAAAGTCCAAACAAAATATCCACCAAGTTAAGCAGTTCATAAGAACCACTCATGAATAAAATTCTCAAAAAAGGGAGAAACCATGTATGGCATATGTCTCAGAACACCAAAAAGGAGAAAATATAGGTGATTTCTCAACTTAGAATTTAGGAGATGCAACATACATCAAGAGAGAGAAATTATGTTAATTTCTTAATATGGATTATAGAATGCAACATACCTCATCCATATAACATCAATATAGGGTCAAACTCTAGATCCACATCAGGGGCACAAGCCACTAATTAGAAGTATATACAAAATTAGGGTTAACTTCATAACAATTGCATAAACCCTTGAAGTTGCCTTCAAAACTACACCATATCATAGATTATATTTTATTGAGTTATAACATATTTTATTTTATTTTTGGACTTGTAGATTATTAGGTATGCAATTTTGAAATTGTAACCAATTAGAAAATTCCATAGAACATATATTTATGAGATTGACATTATGTGATGTAACAGATATCATTAGAGAGGAAAAACATCATGATTCCAAAACATATTTTCCTTTATTTTT
Source organism: Alisma plantago-aquatica (assembly GCA_963693085.1). Classification (NCBI taxonomy): domain Eukaryota; kingdom Viridiplantae; phylum Streptophyta; class Magnoliopsida; order Alismatales; family Alismataceae; genus Alisma; species Alisma plantago-aquatica. The sequence continues at coordinate 1,148,515,027 of OY856410.1, forward strand.
TGAGTTATAAACAATTTATTAGGAATTTTTGAAATACAAACCAATATGAAATTAGGGAAAATCCTCGCGTGCATAAAAATTGACAGCTCACATTCCGACCCTCACTAACCACAGAATGATAATTACCCTAAAGGCGAAAATAATCATCCGTAAAAGATATCTACCTAAAAATTGATGAATACTATCACATAAGGCAGTTAACATAATAAAATCCTCCAGTCCAGACTCGGTGCATCTTGTGATCTCCTATCTACGTTGCTCACCCTAACTACCATCTACATGGAAGCAACTCTCTTGGTATTAACAAGTGAGGAGAAAATCACGGTGGCCTACCAATTCGAGCAATGGGTGGATGGAATGGGTGGCTTTTGGAAGAAATGGAAGCATTATACAGTTTTAAAATGCACAAAAATCATAATGACTTAAATGATGCATATGCAAATGCCCTAATGCCTACATTTGGGTGGAATGATGCATGCACTATCATTCCGTCTCAAGATGAGATGGAATATCTAAGAAACTACACCATGTGCTTAGTCTTCTTAGTATGCAAGTGAGAACATGTTCCTTTCTCCCTCTCATTCCTACTTGCTTCTCAATTCTCTTTTTTTCTCTTTTTTTCAAAACTTTTTTTTTTCAATTTTTATATTTTTTAAGCCCTTATTTTCATAGCTGACAATGAATTACTTGTCGGGCTCACTGCATAACTTTTACATTTGAAACATTCAGAAGGTATGGAACAAGTTCATCACCTTTTATGTTCATAAGACATAAGCTGCATGATGTACTATATGCACAAAAATGTGAATGCAGCTACAAAATGATAGTTATGCAACTAAATGACACACACCTAAAGATAATGTGCATGTATAACTAGTCTATATTTTTCATTTCCATGCAAAAATATGTGAAAATAGTTGCAATGCAAGACCTATCTACATGGGATGCAATCAAATAGATTAAAACTGTAATGTACTTCCAGTTCTTATGGTGGAATATGAAAATAATGGGTGGATAGATCACAAGATTAATTTACTGAACCTTTAGAAAATATTATGCGTCCCTCCTTACTGACCTGTGTAGTAATTAAGAGGTTTATCTCTCTTATTTCAAATTAAGGTCTCATTATCATTTGGTCAGTTTAGGCTCAAACAACCAGTTCCGTCCACTTTTCATGAATCATAGGAATGTATAGTTGTGATTTCCTGTTTTAGAGTTGACAAACCCAATTATTTCCTTAAGTTCTGTGCTCAAAGTTAAACAACACAAGCTTGCAAAAGCACTAAAAATTTTCAAATTTGCCCCTGATTTCCATGTACAAGCAACGAGATGACACATGACATTAGACATCCACAATTACACTAGATAGAGTGTGGATCCTACAAACAACTACTAACTAAGAGAAATAAATGACAAAACACAAAGCAATAAAAACTAAAAACTAAAGGATATAAACTGTTCCAACTCCCCCCTAAGCTTGAATTCGACTATGACCTCATAGTCAAAAACAACCTTAAAAGGTGGAACAGTGATACCGATCATTCAGCAGGTGGAGGCGGGTACTGCGGGGCCGTGGGGTCCCAGGATGGGTATTGCCCCTGGAAGCTCAGATCGTACTGGGGCATTGGTGGAGGTTGTGGATACCCCCCAAAATAATTCTGGCTCCAGTAATTGTCATAGAAGGGCTGTTGCTGCATCTCCATCCTGTGCAACCTGTCATGGATGTTTTGGTGGTTGTCGAGGAGGAGGCGCTCATTCTCGAAAATGGCCCTCTGGTTATCTAATATCCAGTTCGTTGTATCCTGAATACTGGCGTATGAAGTTGTATGCTGCTTCTGGGTCTGATGAATCTCCTACAGCATCGAGTACATCCCTTGCATGGAGTAGGCATCCTCTCCTTGATGAGAGGGCTGAGGTGGCGGAGGCTGTGAAGATGAAGCTGCACCCGGATGCATGCGGGGGCGCTTCCGGGGTGCCACTCGTGCGCGAAGAGGAGTGAAAGCCTCCTCTTCCTCTTCATGCTCGTCGCCGTCATTATCATTATCGTCATTACCGCCGTCTTCATCCGAGTCATCAATGGCTATGACGGGCCACCTGAAATGCTGAGCGCCCTCGATGTTGAAGACGGGGTCTGGAAGTGAACACTCTTGATATACGTGATTGACATGGCAATGCACATACGCCAAGCCAAAATCGGAGTATGAGGAGGTTGGAGCGGTGCAGATGTTGTAGGTTGACCTTGTTTCTGCTGGAAAGGGGAGTAAGCTGGGAGAGATCCAACCCAAGATAGACGGACAATGGTGTGATTAGCCCTCCAAAATGGATAGGATCTTTCCTCGTACTCCTTTTCACGGCCACTACGCGCGTCAAGAAAAACACACCCCAATTGCACTCCTCGTGCTTAAGCAGTTTGTACAGGAAAAAAAATCCGTCTCTTGGAATTTGCTAAGAGACAAGTCACCGCGAGCAAATAGCGTGGTGCAGATCATGCGGTGCAGAATCCACACAAACGGATGCTCGAAGTCAGCAAATGCAACGTTTTGGTAGCTGACGGATTTGCCCGGAGGTGTAGTCATGAGCTGGGCAAAGATATCATCGTAGTCCGTCCTGTTGTCAGGCCTCCGGTGCTGGTAAGCGTCATGATACCAATTGTACACCGAATTGAACTGGTCAAGGGTAATGGTGTAGTTGTTGTTGAAGAGTCTGAATGTCACCTACCCTTTCTTCCACTCTCTGTCGGTGGCGATCAAGTCATTGGGAAGCACATTGATGTCTAATGATGCCATGAACTCCGCCACGAATTCCTTGTAAGTCGGCCACTCGCCGAAGAATGGCTGGCTGTCGGTGTGGTACTCTAGCTCGTTGGGCCTCCTGGTTGTGTGTCTCGCCTACCCCTTCAAGACGTAGGTGAGATTGTCATTGAAGCCCAGGTCGCGGACCATCATCCGATCGACGTAGCGCGTGGGCTCAATCTTTCTCTTCAAAAGCTCCTCGTAGACCTTCCAGATCTCCGCAGAAGGGTGGACTATCCTCAGACGAGGAATCGATGCGGTTCGCGGAGGAATGAACTCGGGAATCTCATTGTGTACCACCCGTGAAGAAGATGCTCTGGCGGTATGCACCATTGTCTTCGAGAAAAAAAGAATAGAAGACAGAGCTTGGTGAAGACGATCTCGGAGAAGACAATCTTCGCTCGGTGAAGACTCGGTGAAGATCACGCTCCTTGGATGCTTGTGGCAGGCCTCCGGTCACACAGCACAATGCAAAGCACAAGTAGGGGGGAAAGACTCTGAAGGTGTGACGTCATATGACAACCATCCCTCCCTTTTATAACTGCGGCCATCGCTGCTGTGCACCCGTGGATACCATCGACGCAGGTCGATGGTATCGACACCTGTAGCACAATCCGGTCTTCCGCTAGCATCGACGACTGTCGATAGCCTGATGTGGGGGCCCAGATCGATGACGCGTCGATACCATCGACGGGTGTCGATGGTATCGACCCATCCCACAGATTGATTCTCTTGATGTAGCGATCGCCGTTGATTCCTTCTCGCGGATCAGTGACATGTCGCGTCGATACCATCGACGCAAGTCGATAGTATCGACATTGCTTAGGGCAAACACCCTCGCGAGGCCCGACCGCCGTTTTCTGCCTGTAACCGGGTCGATACCATCGACAAGCCCGTCGATGGTATCGACTTCACTGAGACAAATTTTGTCTGAATATCTTCAGGGATCTCGTGAGTATCGACAGCCATGTCGATACTATCGACCCCGTTCTGGCGATTTCTTCAGCGCTACTAATGGTAGGTCGATACCATCGACGAGGCCGTCGATGGTATCGACTCAGAAAAATTTCTGCAGTCGTCTAACTGTACCTATGTCGATACCATCGACACAAGGGTCAATGGTATCGACCCTACCTCAGGCCTGCACACTGAACAAACTATCATGGTATCATTTTTACACTAAAAAAAATCAAATCAAACTAAATTACAAATGTGAAAGAAACTAAATGAAACTACCAATGGCTGGGTTGCCTCCCAACAAGCGCCCTTATTTAACATCTTAGGCTAGATGAAATCAAGCTCCTCATGCATACATAAGTGCAATGAATTTGACCTCATCCACTTTCCTCATGTAATCCTCACCGAAGTACAACTTCAATCATTGTCCATTAACCAAAAATGTTGTCTCGCCATCACGCACCATGATTGCTCCATGTGGCCTGACCTCCTCTACAGTGAAAGGTCCACTCCATCGGGATTTCAATTTCCCGGGATGCATCTTCAACCTTGAGTTGAACAAGAGCACACGATCTCCCTTCTTGAAGACACACATCTGAATGTGTCGATCGTGAATCAGCTTTGTTTGCTCCTTGTAAATCTGTGAGCTTTCATATGCATTCATCCTCAGCTCATCGAGTTCATTTAGCTCTAACAAGCGTTTCTTTCCTGCTTCATCATAGTTCAAATTCAGCTTCCTTAGCGCCCAGTGCGCCCTATTCTCCAATTCCACCGGTAAATGGCAAGCCCGCCCATAAGCCAACCTAAAAGGCGTAGTGCCTATAGGTGTCTTATATGTCGTACGATATGCCCATAAAGCATCCGGTAGCAGCGTACTCTAGTTCTTCCGTGTCGAAGCCACTGTGTGCTCCAAGATTTTCTTAATCTCTCTATTGGAGACTTCGACTTGCCCCTATGTCTGCAGATGGTACGGGGTACCAATGTTGTGCTTTACCCCATACTTTCTCAACAATGCAGCGAACTTTTGATTTCTGAAATGGGTACCTCCATCACTGATAATCATCCTTGGTATGCCAAATCTGTAGAAAATATTGTGGTAACACATCCCATTATCACACAGATAACGAGGTGTTACGTGAAAATATACGGAAATCACCATAACCACAGATTATGAAAAATACGGGTTAATTAAAACCGATTGCGGAAAACTGATAAACTATGAAACTATTACTTTCCAGTCCTCATCCTACACAGAAACATGTCATATATACATACACAAGATATGATACGTGTCCACAGCTTACTGAAACAGCTGTTCATCCATCACATGGGTTCATCACCTGTTCATATACACGGAGGCCCGCATCCGGCCAATAGCAGGATATACAAAACATCTTCGATCGTTCATCGTGAAACATCATCAAAACACTGCCAAGGACCTGAGAGTACAGGGATGACTCTAGACTCTACTACAAAACATCCAAACAGCAGCATATCCATCGCTTGCCTTCTACTGCTCTTCAAGCTGCTCGGCCGCAACACCACGACCACGACCACATCTACCTCGACCACCTGAAAACCAGAGGAGTGAGACAATTGAACAATTGTCCCAGCGGGAAACATAACTTCCCACCGCAACTACAAAACCTCAACAAGATAAACTATAACAACAGATAACAATTAACAGGTATAACAAGAGCAGTCTATATAAAGCAAGGATATTCTTATCGACAAGCTTACCAGCTGTACAAAAGCATATAACCAGATGTCTCTCAGAGGAACATGATTATCAGAACAAGATGTAAAGTTACATGACCTGATTATCAAGGTAAGACAGATTGCCACATAACCTGCAAGGTACAACAGAGATATTTACACAAACAAGGCCTCAACCAATGTTTCGTGTTTGATATAATCAATGAATACTAAACGGCTGTATTACATGTTATTATGCCCCGAGGATTTGAATCGTACCATTCAAATCCAACCTCTGGCTGTGAAGCCCAAGACTGGTGACATACAAGATCAATGGAAGAGCCGGACTCCACAACCTCCCACCTCGTGGTCAGTACACGAGTAAAACACAAGCAAGACCGTAGTCACATGCTGTAGTGGTCTAAGCCACTGGGTCAGCTCCATAGGCTACCCTCACTCTAGCCCGCCTTGGTAAAGGTCTCGGCTCTAGTACAACTGAGCCACGGGCCTGATCACCGTGCTCTGAGCCATGAACGCATTCATGCTCTACATATCACATATCCTGAGCCATGGGCCTGTTCACCGTGCTCTATATACGCATCTGAGTCTGTAACCGAAGTTACACTCTTACCTCCTTACTTTAGGCTAGGAGTAACCTCACATATTCAACAATATGCGCTCCGGGTTAACCCGTAGGAGAACCCGTTTCACCATCACCAAGTCCTGACGATGATGGATCTATGGCCAGGGCAAACTACATGATATGATTTTACTGTGATTAATTAGTATCTTTTAGATGAATTGCAGGATTCAACCAAGTATATAACATGCCAGATATAACAGAAAGTAAAGAACATTATACTATTATAGAAACCACCTCAACCTGATCCAACATCACATGTTACCACTTGGCCTCTTGCCAACCATCCAGATCCATCTCAAGGATCATCACATATCAGGGGATCTCAATCCTTCATCATGTATTGTCACTGCCTCTCAAGGCTCACATCATCATCATGGGACCAACACATTACATATATAATCTCATAGAACAATATCAAGGTAATGTTACTCATCACATATGTCACATAGCCCTTTCATGGCTACACATCACCTGCATGGTTAGGATACACAATAACCATAGATTCATCATAATGAATATGCTTGCTAACATGGCTATCATTCAAGATAATTTATTTATCAAAATTACACTATTTGATGATCAAGCTTGTTAAGCACATCGTACCACAATCATGCCTACCCTTATCTTAGGATTATACAAACAATCAAGGTATTCACTTTATATAACAATTATGTTGAGTATACAAAGCAACTACTGTTGTTACCAAAATCATTACCTTTATCACTAAGCAACCATTAATGCAACTACCCGTTATCCTTGCCATTAACAATTAAGCTTAAGACTTACATTATGCATGTCATTACTACTCTTGCTACCATCATTAATATTATCAGCATCACCATCCACTAGTCTCTGTATTGCTATGTCATTAAGCAGACTGTTAATGTAGCTGTCACTAAGCATCATTATTATCATTACTAATGCTTCCACTACTAGCAAGGCATCGCCATCATCTTAGTTATCAACAACATTATATTATTACATCGTTATTGCGTTTACTTATGAGTAAGGCATCATCTCATTGTTGTTATTACTAACAAGACACCACCATCGTTTATTGGTGCACAACTAACTACTTCCTTATCACTAAGGCCGTTACTATAGGATCACAACACCCTCACTAGAACTTCTCATAACCCTTACCCAAACACATCAAAACGACTGACCAAGAGGGAGAGCAGCAACGCTGCGTGACACAGCGTTACTGGGGTAATCGTGCGTCAGAGAGGGGTGTCGGGCACCCTATGTAAATCGGGCAACGCCTGTCGTCACTACTCTGCCGACCGACGCTCAAGGGGCGTGACGCCCGTCAGGCCTATCGCCCATCCTAGGCTGACGCTCGATACTTCTTCCCAAAGCGGCCAGGTCATCACAAAGGAAAACGACCAGGAGAGAGAAAGGATGGAGAGAGAAGGACTCCCACAAAACGTGCTACCAACACAGCCCACTCTAACGGCCGATACATCAAGGAAAGGGGCGTGATGCCCGTCTCAACCCCAGGCCCTGTCGGCCGTCACACCTCACTCTATCACGTGTCACAGCCTCAAGAGGATAATGCCCGTTAGGGCTATCGGCCAGCACAAAGTTGCATGCCGTGCAACCCAAACTACTCACCAAAACAAGCCCTCTCGTCCATCAAGATACTAAGGCCTAACGTCCATGAGAAGAAACAAGGCCATTACTCATCCATCGTTCACCAAAGGTATACCTATGATCCATCCAAGGGGATGACATATCGTCCAAAACACCAACAAAGAAAGGATATCGCCCAACCCAAGGCTGACGCCCGTCAGGCCTGCTACCCATCACAGCCATATCAGCCAACATAGGTACAAAAGCAAGGTACACTAATCTACTAGCATGTGAGCAAGAACATAACGAGAGGAAAGGAGTTAGGGATAGAAACTATGCAACCCACCTTGAAGCTCCAAGGAAGAAGAAGAAGCACTCCAGCTCCAAGGGAGGAGTATCGGCCAACACAGCAGAAAGGGGAGGGATATCGTGCACTCAAGGTGGAGGAGAGACCAAAAGAGCAAAGGAGACTAAGGCAAGGGAAAGAGTTGTATATATAGAAGGAAGGGGAGGAGAAACCAAGGTACAACCATTACATGTGTCGTCCACCCAAGGGACACTTGTCCTAGGGTTCAAGCCAACACACTAGCAAGGCATGGGACACTTGTCCAAAACATGCACCAAGTGTCCACTACACAAGACCAAGCATCCTGGGCGAAGAGGCAGCAGCTCTGCTGGGCGACGCACCAGCCTGCCGGGCGACACGAAGCAGGTTCTGGCCGACACAAGGCTCAAGCAAGCCCAACCCAGGCACCTCAAGGCCCAAACAAGCTCAACTCAGGCCCAGAGAACTCAAACAACAAGCCCAAGCCTTCCTCTCAACCCTAAAGGAAGCAAAGAGAGCGGAACATCTCACAAGATGGCAGACTTGCACACAAAACCCTAAACTTGGGTTATTTGCAAGTAGCCCCTCAAACTCTCAAAAAAGCACAACAAAACCCTAATCACCACTTAAAGGTGATTAGCAAGCATCAAAGCACCGAGATTAAGCAAAACAAACAGGGTAAACCCTAAACGCAGGTCAGGGTCCTTACAAGCTAACCCCCTTTAAGGGATTTCGTCCCCAAAATCCGAAGAGAAAAGTGAGGGATACTTCCTCCTCATCTCTTCCTCAAGCTCCCACATGGCTTCCTCAACGCCATGCCGCTGCCAAAGAACCTTCACAAGAACCAGGTCTTTCCTCTTCAGCTTCTTGATCCTTCTGTCAAGGATTGCCACAGCACCTTCCTCGTAGGTCACATCTGCATCGAGCTCAACCTCAACTGGCTGTATCACTGTACCTAAATCCGGATGACTTTTCTTCAGCATACTGACATGAAACACTGGATGCAACCTGTGCAACTCTGGAGGCAACTCTAACTCATAAGCTACCTTGCCAACATGTGCTCTGACTGTGTAAGGCCCCATATACCTGGGAGCTAACTTACCCTTCCGTCCAAACCTTAACACACCCTTCCATGGCGAGACTTTAAGGTACACTTTGTCTCCTACCTGGAACTCTAAAGGTCGTCGGCGATTGTCTGCATAAGACTTCTGCCTGTCCTGTGCCACCTTCAGCTGTTGTTGTATCACCTTGATCTTCTTTGTCATCTGCTGCACTAACTCAGGACCCAAAAGCTGATACTCCCCATACTCATACCAACACAAAGGAGATCTGCACTTCCTTCCATACAAAGCTTCATAGGGAGCCATGTCAATGCTCCACTGATAACTGTTGTTGTAGGCAAACTCTATCAAACTTAGATGTACATCCCAATTGCCTAGAAACTGCAAAACACAAGCTCGAAGAAGATCTTCCAAAATCTGTATAGTCCTCTCAGACTGTCCATCTGTCTGCGGGTGAAAAGCTGTACTGAACCTCGACTGCGTTCCCAACGCTCTGTGCAACTGTTCCCAAAAATGACTCGTAAACTGAGGACCTCTGTCAGAAATTATCATTGTTGGCACACCATGCAAACGTACTACCTCATCCACATACACTCGAGCGAGTTTCTCAGCTGTATACGTTGTCTTTACTGGTAGAAAATGGGCAGACTTAGTTAATCTGTCCACTATCACCCAGACGAAATCATGATTCCTAGTTGTCCTGGGTAGACCAACTACGAAATCCATGGTTATATGATCCCATTTCCACTGTGGTATCGGCAAAGGTTGCAACGTACCTGCCGATTTCTGATGCTCAGCCTTCACTTGCTGACAAACCGCACATCTAGCCACAAACTCAGCTACATCTTTCTTCATACCAGACCACCAATACAAGTCCTTCAGACTATGATACATCTTGGTGGCACCTGGATGCATCACATACATCGACGTATGTGCTTCCTCAAGCACCAACTCCCTTAGATTATCAACACCTGGAACCACCATCTGGTCATGATAGCAAACTAGCCCATCTCCGGACTCATGAAAACCATCACGCTTGTCGCTGCCGAACTCTGATCTGATCAACTGTACCACATCATCTGTCTGCTGTGCATCCTTGATCTGCTATCTCAACGTAGGCTTAACTTGCATCTGTGCGAAAAGACCAGATAACAAAGAAACTTCCATATGCACATTCATCTGTCACAGAGAAACAAACATATCTCGCCTATGGCATACCAGAGAACTCAACTGTGCCTTCTTTGAAGAAAGAGACGAAGACTTTCTGCTAAGCGCATCAGCTACCACATTCACCTTACCAGGATGATACTCGATAGTGCAGTCGTAATCATTAATCAACTCCATCCATCGTCGCTGTCGCATGTTCAACTCTTGCTGCGTAAAGATGTACTTCAGATTCTTATGATCCGTAAAGATCTGACACACTTCCCCATACAGATAGTGTCTCCAAATCTTTAACGCATGAACTACTACTGCCAACTCCAAATCATGAGTCAGATAGTTCTCCTCATGCTTCTTGAGTTGTCGCGAGGCAAAAGACACCACATGATCTTCCTGCATCAACACACAACCTAAACCTTTCTTGGAAGCATCACAGAAAACAACATAGCCTTTCCCAGGCTCTGGCAGAATCAACACTGGAGCACTGGTCAGCTTCTCCTTCAAACTCTGGAAGGCTTGCTGACATCGATCCTCCCAAACAAAAGGTACATCCTTCCTAGTCAACTTTGTCATCGATAACGCGATCACACTAAAGTCCTTGATAAAACTCCGGTAGTATCATGCCAAACCAAGGAAACTACGAACTTCTGTCGACGTCTTCGGTTGTTCCCACTCCACAACAGATTCTACCTTCTTCAGATCTACTTTGAATCCTTCAGCAGATATCACATGACCCAAGAAAGCCACTTCATCCAACCAGAACTCACACTTACTGAAATTGGCATACAACTGATGTCGACGAAGAAGAGTCAACGCTTGACGGAGATGTTGCTCATGCTCTAACCTGTCCCGACTATATATCAAGATATCATCTATAAAGACTACAACAAACTGATCTAAGAATGGACGGAACACTCTGTTCATCAAATCCATGAAAGCTGCAGGTGCATTGGTTAACCCAAACGGCATAACCACGAACTCAAAATGTCCATACCTCGTCCTAAAAGCTGAGTTTAGTATGTCATCCGCCTTAATCCTTAACTGATGATATCCAGACCGTAGATCGATCTTCAAAAACACTGTAGCACCACGCAAATGATCAAACAGATCATCTATCCTCGGCAACGAGTACTTATTCTTGACCGTGACCTTGTTCAACTGCCGGTAGTCTATACACAACCGCATCGAGCCGTCCTTCTTCTTAACGAACCACACGGGAGCACCCCACGGCGACGTACTCGGTCGGATAAAACCTTTCTCCAACAACTCTTGCAACTGCTTCTTCAACTCTGCCATCTCTGCTGGAGCCATCCTATACGCTGACTGTGCAACTGGCTGTGTTCCAGGAACCAGATTGATCTCAAAATCAATCTCTCGGGGTGGAGGAACACTAGGAAACTCCTCAGGAAACACGTCTGCAAACTCCCGAACTACGGATACCTCCTCAAGACTAGGACCCTTTGCCTTGGTAACTACAACGATATCCACCACGTGAGCTAAGAACGCCTCACATCCTTGTCGTAACAACTTGTCTGCCACCATAGCTGATACCAAACACGTCGGAAGAATCTTCCTATCTCCCTGGAAGGTCCACTTCTCTCCAGCAACATCAAACACTGCCTGCTTGGAACCACAGTCCAAGACAACCTTATACTTCTCTAAGGTATCCATCCCAAGGATAACATCAAAACCATGCATGTCAAGTGGTATAAGATCCACTTGGATGCGATGTCCCGAACAAGACAAAACGCAAGATGGACACTCTTCTCGAAGCAAAGAAGAACCATCAAGAGGGGTTTCTAACAACAAGCTATCCTTCTTACAACTAACAGGTAAACAACAGTTTTCAAGAATACTATAGGCGATAAAAGAGTGTGTAGCACCCGGGTCAACCAGAACAGATATAAAGCAAGAAGAAGACATATCAGAGTGAAATAACTCCATCTGACTTGTCACCACTCGCGGGTTGACTATCGCCTCCGTCTGACTTATGGCATAGAATCGAGCCATTGCTTGCTGTCCACGACCTCTACTCCCTTGAGCAGATGATCCAACCTGAGATGCTTGACCGCGTCCTCATCCTCTGCTACCACTGGGCTGTGGTCTCTCTGACCTCTAAAGACTCTGCCTTGGCTGCTGCGTCACTTCAACGTCTCTATTCGGGCATTGTAACTTGAGATGCCTGGTCTGTCCACAAAGATAGCATGACCTGTCCTCAAACCGTGGCCTAGCTGGCCCTGTCACTGCCACAGAAGCTGAACTGTGTGCCTTAGATGGTGAAGAGGCATAACCTTTCCCTTTACTCGGAGACCACTGAGAAGGTACACCAGAACTTCTCATCACTGACGGTGCTGAAAACCTAGGCTTCTTAAAGCCACCAAACCTTCGTTCTTGAAACTGAGTAGGTCTTTTAAGAGACATAGACTCTCTTTTCTCCCTTACAGTCCTCTCGATCCGTCTAACTGATTCCACGAATGTAGCAAACCGCTCTCGTTTCTCCAACGCAGACACCGGAGTCTTCAGCTCAGTACTCAAACCCTTCTCGAAACGTCTGATCCGTTCCTCATCTGTTGCCACCATGTGAGGACAAAACTTCAACAGATCCATAAACTTGGCCTCGTACTCGGTGATGTTCATCATTCCTTGTCTCAGGTTCTCGAACTGACTCACCTTCTCATCCATATACGTCTTCAGAAAGTATCTGGTGACAAACTCATGTCGAAACACTTCCCAACAGATCACCTCACCAGGCCGCTTCTCTTCTTCTATGGTCCACCAATGACCAGCACTACCTTTCACAAGGTAGACAGCATGCTTTACTTTGTCTGCTTTGGGGATGTCAAGGATTCGGAAAGCCTTCTCGAGACTTGTCAACCACAGATCTGCATCCGCTGGATCAGCAGTTCCAGCATAATCCAAAGCTCCAACTCGGCGAAGCCGCTCGAAGGTCTTCCCAATAATCGATGCTTCTCCATGGGGAACCTGTGCCCGCGGAGGAGGCACTGGTAATCTTTCAACCATGAGATTCATCGTAGCCATCAACTGCCCCATAAGCTGTTGGTAAGCAGGATGTTCAAGAATGGCTGGGTTAGGTTGGGGACCTCAGGCACCCGATCTCCATGTGCCTGCCCTTCAGCTGAACCAGCATCGCTGTTCTCGCCAGCGTGTTCTTCATAGTTTCCAGACATCTTGACTTTTCTTCCGCTGAGGGCAGAAGAGTTGTAAGAAAACCTGGAAATCAAATAAGAACAACTCAACCTAGTCCTAAATCCCTGTAGACTCAGCGAACCTAGGGCTCTGATACCAAACTTGTGGTAACACATCCCATTATCATACAGATAACGAGGTGTTACGCGAAAATGTGCAGAAATCACCATAACCACAGATTATGAAAAATACAGGTTAATTAAAACCAATTGTGGAAAACTGATAAACTATGAAACTATTACTTTCCAGTCCTCATCCTGCACAGAAACATGTCATATATACATACACAAGATATGATACGTGTCCACAGCTTACTGAAACAACTGTTCATCCATCACATGGGTTCATCACCTGTTCATATACACGGAGGCCCACATCCGGCCAACAACAGGATATACAAAACATCTTCGATCGTTCATGGTGAAACATCGTCAAAACAATGCCAAGGACCTGAGAGTACAGGGATGACTCTAGACTCTACTACAAAACATCCAAACAGCAGCATATCCATCGCTTGCCTTCTACTGCTCTTCAAGCTGCTCGGCCGCAACACCACGACCATGACCACATCTACCTCGACCACCTGAAAACCATCAGAGTGAGACAATTGAACAATTGTCCCAGTGGGAAACATAACTTCCCACCGCAACTACAAAACCTCAACAAGATAAACTATAATAGAAGATATCAATTAACAGGTATAACAAGAGCAGTCTATATAAAGCAAGGCTATTCTTATCGACAAGCTTACCAGCTGTACAAAAGCATAAAACCAGATGTCTCTTAGAGGAACATGATTATCAGAACAAGATGTAAAGTTACATGACCTGATTATCAAGATAAGACAAATTGCCACATAACCTGCAAGGTACAACAGAGATATTTACACAAACAAGGCCTCGACCAATGTTTTGTGTTTGATATAATCAATGAATACTAAACGGCTGTATTATGTGTTATTATGCCCCGAGGATTTGAATCGTACCATTCAAATCCAACCTCTGGCTGCGAAGCCCAAGACTGGTGCCATACAAGGTCAATGGAAGAGCCGGACTCCACAACCTCCCACCTCGTGGTCAGTACACGAGTAAAACACAAGAAGGACCGTAGTCACATGCTGTAGTGGTCTAAGCCACTGGGTCAGATCCATAGGCTACCCTCACTCTAGCCCGCCTTGGTACAGGTCTCGGCGCTAGTACAACTGAGACACGGGCCTGATCACCGTACTCTGAGCCATGAACGCATTCATGCTCTACATATCACATATCCTGAGCCATGGGCCTGTTCACCATGCTCTATATACACATCTGAGTCTGTAACCGAAGTTACACTCTTACCTCCTTACTTTAGGCTAGGAGTAACCTCACATATTCAACAATATGCGCTCCGGGTTAACCCGTAGGAGAACCCGTTTCACCATCACCAAGTCCTGACGATGATGGATCTATGGCCAGGGCAAACTACATGATATGATTTTACTGTGATTAATTAGTATCTTTTAGATGGATTGTAGGATTCAACCAAGTATATAACATGCCAGATATAACAGAAAGTAAAGAACATTATACTATTATAGAAACCACCTCAACCTGATCCAACATCACATGTTACCACTTGGCCTCTTGCCAACCATCCAGATCCATCTCAAGGATCATCACATATCAGGGGATCTCAATCCTTCATCATGTACTGTCACTGCCTCTCAAGGCTCACATCATCATCATGGGACCAACACATTACATATATAATCTCATAGAACAATATCAAGGTAATGCTACTCATCACATATGTCACATAGCCCTTTCATGGCTACACATCACCTGCATGGTTAGGATACACAATAACCATAGATTCATCATAAGGAATATGCTTGGTAACATGGATATCATTCAAGATAATTTATTTATCAAAATTACACTATTTGATGATCAAGCTTGTTAAGCACATCATACCACAATCATGCCTACCCTTATCTTAGGATTATACAAACAATCAAGGTATTCACTTTATATAACAATTATGTTGAGTATACAAAACAACTACTGTTGTTACCAAAATCATTACCTTTATCACTAAGCAACCATTAATGCAACTACCAGTTATCCTTGCCATTAACAATTAAGCCTAAGACTTACATTATGCATGTCATTACTACTCTTGTTACCATCATTAATATTATCAGCATCACCATCCACTAGTCTCTGTATTGCTATGTCATTAAGAAGACTGTTAATGTAGCTGTCACTAAGCATCATTATTATCATTACTAATGCTTCCACTACTAGCAAGGCATCGCCATCATCTTAGTTATCAACAACATTATATTATTACATCGTTATTGCATTTACTTATGAGTAAGGCATCATCTCATTGTTGTTATTACTAACAAGACACCACCATCATTTATTGGTGCACAGCTAACTACTTCCTTATCACTAAGGCCGTTACTATAGGATCACAACACCCTCACTAGAACTTCTCATAACCCTTACCCAAACACAGCAAAACGACTGACCAAGAGGGAGAGTAGCAACGCTGCGTGACACAACGTTACTGGGGTAATCGTGCGTCAGAGAGGGGTGTTGGGCACCCTATGTAAATCGGGCAACGCTCGTCGTCACTACTCTGCCGGCCGACGTTCAAGGGGCGTGACGCCCGTCAGGCCTATCGCCCATCCTAGGCTGACGCTCGATACTTCTTCCCAAAGCATCCAGGTCATCACAAAGGAAAACCACCAGGAGAGAGAAAGGATGGAGAGAGAAGGACTCCCACAAAACGTGCTACCAACACAGCCAACTCTAACGGCCGATACATCAAGGAAAGGGGCGTGATGCCCGTCTCAACCCCAGGCCCTGTCGGCCGTCACACCTCGCTCTATCGCGCGTCACAGCCTCAAGAGGATAACGCCCGTCAGGGCTATCGGCCAACACCAAGTTGCATGCCGTGCAACCCAAACTACTCACCAAAACAAGCCCTGTCGTCCATCAAGATACTAAGGCCTAACGTCCATGAGAAGAAACAAGGGCATTACTCATCTATCGTTCACCAAAGGTATACCTATCGTCCATCCAAGGGGATGCCATATTGTCCAACACACCAACAAAGAAAGGATATCGCCCAACCCAAGGCTGACGTCCGTTAGACCTATTGCCCATCACAGCCATATCGGCCAACATAGGTACAAAAGCAAGGTACACTAATCTACTAGCATGTGAGCAAGAACATAACGAGAGGAAAGGAGTTAGGGATAGAAACTATGCAACCCGCCTTGAAGCTCCAAGGAAGAAGAAGAAGCACTCCAGCTCCAAGGGAGGTGTATCAGACAACACAGCAGAAAGGGGAGGGATATCGTGCACTCAAGGTGGAGGAGAGACCAAAAGAGAAAAGGAGACTAAGGCAAGGGAAAGAGCTGTATATATAGAAGGAAGGGGAGGAGAAACCAAGGTACAACCATGCCATGTGTCGTCCACCCAAGGGACACTTGTCCTAGGGTTCAAGCCAACACACTAGCAAGGCATGGGACACTTTTCAAAAACATGCACCAAGTGTCCACTACACAAGACCAAGCATCCTGGGCGACACAGGCAACAACTCTACTGGGCGACACACCAGCCTGCCGGGCGACACAAAGCAGGTCCTGGCCGACACAAGGCTCAAGCAAGCCCAACCCAGGCACCTCAAGGCCCAAACAAGCTCAACTCAGGCCCAGAGAACTCAAACAACAAGCCCAAGCCTTCCTCTCAACCCTAAAGGAAGCAAAGAGAGGGGAACATCTCACAAGATGGCAGACTTGCACACAAAACCCTAAACTTGGGTTATTTGCAAGTAGCCCCTCGAACTCTCAACAAAGCACAACAAAACCCTAATCAGCACATAAAGGTGATTAGCAAGAATCAAAGCACCGAGATTAAGCAAAACAAACAGGGTAAACCCTAAACGCAGGTCAGGGTCTTTACAAATATAGTCCTTGACAAACCTGCACACTACAACAACATCGTTAGTCCTAGTGGGTATTGCCTCTACCCACTTTGATACATAGTCAACACCCAATAAAATGTACAAGTTAGAGTTTGAGGACACAAATGGTCCCATAAAATCAATACCCCACAAATCAAACACCTCGACCTCTTGAAATACATTGAGGGGCATCTCCTGTCACTTTGAAATGTTACCTGCCCGTTGGTAGGAATCACATTGCCGCACATAATCATCTGCGTCCCAGAACAATGTAGGCCAGTAAAGGCCGCTCTCAAGTACCTTGGCCGCAGTTCTAGAACTTGCATGATGGCCACCCGTTGGTAAAGTATGACAATGACAAAGTACACTCTCATACTCAACCTCCGGTACGCACCTGTGGAAAACTCCATCCCTGCATTGCTTCAACAAAATGGGGTCATCCCAGAAATAATATTGCAAAGAATAGAAAATTTTCTTTTTCTCTTGATATGTCCAGTAATCTGGGATAATTTTGCAGGCAAGATAATTAACAATATAAGAGAACCATGGATCTTTAGATTTAACAGATAGAAGTTGCTCATCAGGGAACGTCTCGGTGATGGGTATATGAATGTCCTTCTCATCTACCCTTTCCAACCTAGACAAATGGTCCGCAACCACATTTTCTATGCCCGCCTTATCTTTAATTTCAATATCAAATTCTTGTAACAGTAAGATCCACCTAATCAGTCTAGGTTTGGCATCTTTATTTTCCATCAAGTACTTTATGGCGGCGTGGTCCGTCCATACAATGACTTTAGATCCTACAAGATATTGCCGGAATTTTTCAAAAGCAAAAACAACGACGAGAAGCTCTTTTTCAGTTGTCGTGTAATTGAGTTGTGCTTCATTTAAAGTTTTAGATGCATAGAAAATCACAACGGGTTTGTTGTCCACACGTTGTCCTAAAACTGCCCCAACTGCGAAATCCGAAGCATCACACATCAATTCAAATGGTTTTGTCCAATCCGTTGTTTGCACAACCAGTGCAGAAATTAATTTCTCTTTAAGCACATTAAATGCATGCAGACATTTTTCATTAAAATCAAAGACCGCATCTTTCTCCAATAGCTCAGATAATGGTTTAGCGATTTTTGAGAAATCTTTTATAAAACGGCAATAAAAACCAGCGTGACCTAGAAAACTCTGTACCCCTTTTACCGAGTTTGGTGGGGGTAATTTGGAAATAACTTCAATCTTCATCGGATCTACCTCCAACCCCTTGCTAGACACTTTATGTCCAAGCACGATCCCTTCACTAACCATCATATGGCATTTCTCCCAATTGAGAACTCAGTGCGTGTCCTCAAATCGTTGCAAAACTTTATCCAAATTGTATAAACATTCATCGAAAGACGCACCATAGACGGAGAAATCATCCATAAAGACTTCCAAACAGCGCTCAACCATATCGGAGAAAATGGCAAGCATGCAACGCTGAAAGGTTGCTGGTGCATTGCACAAACCAAAGGGCATACGGAGGTATGCAAATGTTCCATAAGGACAAGTGAAGGTGGACTTCTCTTGGTCCTTAGGATCAATGGAAATATGATTGTAGCCCGAATAACCATCTAAAAAACAAAAATGAGATCGACCTGCTAATCGCTCTAAAATCTGATCAATGAATGGAAGCGGAAAATGATCCTTCAACGTAGAAGCATTCAATCTATGGTAATCTATACACACACGCCACCCGTTTACCAGGCGGGTCGTGACCGGCTCGTTCAACAGATTATGAGTAACAATAATTCCCCCCTTTTTAGGGACTACCTGTGTAGGACTCACCCACGTCGAGTCAGATATAGCATAGATGATACATGCAGAAAGGAGCTTGATTACCTCCTTCTTGACTACCTCATTCTTGACTACCTCCATCATGCTTGGATTTAGTCAGTACTGTGGCTGAATTATAGGTTTCGCTCCCTCCTCGAGCCGGATCTTGTGCTGGCACAGTGTAGGGGAGATCCCCTTGATGTCTACAACTGACCACCCGAATGCACCTCGGTGGTTCTTCAGCACGATCAGTAGTTGGTCCTCCTCCTTGGCACTCATATATGCCGAGATAATCACTGGTAGCTTTTCACCCTCGGCTAGAAATGCATATTTCAAGTGAGGCGGTAGTGGCTTCAATTCTAACACTGGAGGAACGATCAAGGTTGATTGAAGCGGTGGCGGGAGTTCTCCAAGATCTTCATAATACCTAGCATAAAAACACGGAAGCACTTGAAGCATCTTGACACACTCTGGTAGTGACTTGCTTCTCATCCAGTCATGCGTTATATTAACTAGGCAGGCTTCAAGAGGTAGTTCTGGATATGTATTGAAGACAGAACTTGCTATGGCCTCATCTTCAGTAGAAGGAGGGATGTCCTCCTCTTCATCATTAGGAAAACCCACGACCTTGCTAAGAGAAACAACTTTGGTCTGCTCCATAATGTCTACAACCAGTGTCCCCTTTTCCACCTTAGTCATTACATGTTCCATATCTAGAAATGGCTTCCCTAGACAAATAGAAATATTTTGATCAAAGTGCTTCATCATGCGGCATTGCTCCTTTGCTTTAGATTGTGTTGTGCTTGAGGGCATGACCATTTCAAACCGATCGTCAGCGATACCCAAGGTCAAACGACCTCTTCCCATCTCCAGTATCATATCTGCAGTGGCTTGGAAGGGTCGTCCAAGGAGTAGCTCATTACCCTGTTCATCTTGCATTTCCATTACTACAAAGTTTGCTGGAAATACAAATCGATCAGCTTTCACCAACACGTCCTCACAAATGCCGTATGGCTTCACCACAGAATTGTCCGCTAACTGAATTGTCATATTTCTCAGCCTTGATTCTTTCAGTCCCAGCTTCTTGAACATAGTGAGAGGCATCAAATTTATACTTGCCCCAGAATCACACAGTTCTTCGCCGAATTTCACTTTACCAATGTAACATGAAATGTTGAAGCAGCCCGGATCCTGCCTTTTAGGTGGCAATGTGCCCATGATAAAAGCACTCACCTGTTCCTTAAGAACCACGACCTCGGTATCTGGGATTTTCCTCTTCTTTGTGATTATGTCTTTCAGAAACTTGCCGTAAGAGGGAATCTTCTCTATTGCCTCTAACAATGGAATGTTGAAAGAAAGCTTTCTAAAGCTATTTAGAAACTTCTTAAACTGAGCGTCCACTTTCTCAGCTTTCACGCTATTGGGATATGGGATCGGGACAGTCTGTGCCCTTTGATGTGGTGGCACATATGGCGTCCTCTTCGATGTCTCCTCCTCAGCAATTGGTTCTGATGTGACATTCTCCATCACATCCTCTACCGGCTCGGTGATTGGGATTGGAATCTCCTCAGTGGCCTCACCTGTAGTTTCTGGTTGGGGTGTGCCCAGATCATCGGCCCTGGAATTTAAAATCTGCTTTCCACTCCATAGCAAAATTGCCTTTGCCTGTTGGTTTCCTCCTAGAATGTTTGTATTTCCTGGAAAACCTTGCTGCATTGGCTTTTTCAAATTTTCTATTCCAGCTGCCATCTGCGCCAAAGATGTCTCTATCATCCTCATCTGAGCCCCATGGCTTGGTAGGGTCTGCCCGAATTGATTCATGAATTCCCCTTGTTGCTTTATCTACTGGCCAAACGTGCTCATTAGTTCTTGATTCTGCTTGATAACTTGGTTGAGCAACTCATTGCTCTTATCCTCTGGCGCCGGTTGGGGTTTTGCGTCAGGGTCCTGCAAGAAATTATTTGGGTCCTTCCAGGAGAATTTCTTATCTTTCCTCCACGAGTAGTCGTTGTTTCTGTACCCCTACTGTTGGCGCATAAATTTCACTTGAGCTTCATCCTCAGATTCTGTATCTTCTTTTGCAAGTAGTTTCTTGGCGAGAAGTTCCATCTTCTCATTTAGCTCTTTGATGACCTTTGACTCACCTACAGCCCGAACATGCTATACGGCGTCTCTGTCACCCCAAGATTACTTCTTAGCCATGTTCTTTAAAATTTCCCAACACCTCGTGCCTGTGTTGTTTAAGAAGAATCCTGAACCTACGGAATCTAAATTACTTCTGTCATGCTCGGACATGGCAAAATAAAAGATTTTGACCTGCTTCTCCTTGTCAAGCCCATGATGCGGGCACCTCCTTAGCATGATCTGGAACCGTTCCCAGGTCTCGGAATAAGTCTCCCCTGTCTTCTGGCTGAAATTATGGATCTTCCGGACCAAATCGTTGGTCTTCTCGGGCGGAAAGAATCTCTCGAAGAACACCTCGACCATATGATCCCACGATTCCACATAC
Source organism: Alisma plantago-aquatica (assembly GCA_963693085.1). Lineage (NCBI taxonomy): Eukaryota > Viridiplantae > Streptophyta > Magnoliopsida > Alismatales > Alismataceae > Alisma > Alisma plantago-aquatica. The sequence goes on from OY856410.1 coordinate 1,148,536,718, forward strand.
TCATCATCAAGATTATGTAGCCATTCTCGTGCATTTCCCACTAGAGAGCTGGGGAACAACTTCAAGTACAATATCTCCTGTAGAAACCTATCTATCTTGATCATGTCACAGTTCTCCACGAACTGGCTAATGTGAGTCACTGAGTCTTCATTTTTGAGCCCGTGAAATGCATTTGATTTGACCAAATTTATTAGGCCTGGATCGATCTTATAGTTGGAAATGTTGATTGCCTGCCTCTTGATTGGCCCTTTAGATGCATATGCAGAAGACGCCTTGATCTTCTCCCAGATTGTATGTTCCTCAGCCATAGCTTCTGGTTCAGAGTCTGAATCTATATCTTCAGGTCGGTTTTGAATGTTATTCTCCTCGTCGTCTGGTCCTAAAAGTGGAACCTCTGGTGGTAGCTGCGTGTAATATGTGCTACGCGTCCTCACCATGCACTAGTACTTCCAAAATAATAATTTAGGTTCAATACCGTGCTAAATGATTTCTAAATATGAATTAAAAAAATGTTGAATTTCAAAATTAATAATAAAATAAAAAGTGGCCTAGAGTGGCCGCTTGTAGCACTTGTAGTGCCGACAATTGCCGTGTCCCCGACAATTGCCGTATCCCCGACAACGGCGCCAAAAACTTGACACGATTTTACCGTGCATATAACGCAAGTGCACGTGTCAATGTAGTACAGGCCCTTGTGAGGCCCGAGTCGAACTCAGGGACACTGAATTATCGGTAGACTACTACTAACTACTCGCAATCAGCTAGACCAATAAAAAAGGTTATGAGAGTTGTTTAAAAAGAAAAATAAAATAAAATAAAATAAAGCAATCGATTAAGTGTTTAGTTTAATCAATTCAAATGGAGATATTTAGGATTGCGGTTTCACCGCGGGTTTTCATTGTATGAATTTCCACATAGCTAATCAGATTCATCTCTCAATCCGGGTAGTGGCCTGTAGTCAGAACTGCCCACTGTCGTGGTAAAATTCACTACCTATGTCTAGGTCGGTTCCACCGTCGTAGTAACCTATACCCTAAACTAGGTGCATTAAAATCGACCTTTGGGTTTCCACCATTAACCGTACATCACCTTGTTCAAGGGATTTGTTAATTAATGTGAATTTCGTCTCTTTTCAACCGTTAATTCTTCTTTCAAAGTAATTAAAGGCATTAGATTATCATTATGGTGATCAAGCATTATAATTTAATTGAGAAAACGAAATCATATCACGGATTTAAGAGACAAATGATGAATTATTATGATAAAAACATCATACAATGCTTCCCCGGGCTACTCCCGGTCCTAAAGAAAAAGGGGATTAGCCTCGCATGTTCATCTCAGAGCAAGACATGGTTGAAGAAAGGGGAAACATGGAGAAAAACATGAATAAAGTAATGAAACCCCTGAACGGAGAAGATCCAATCGTTCTTCAGCGTAGAGTGCACGATCTATAGCCTTTCGGCGGTGGAAAACGTCTTCTTCGCCTTCCGAAATGGCTGGGGCGTGCTTCTGGGCTCTGTTCTTCTCTCCACACCTTCTCGGGACGTGTGCAGCGGCTAATGATGTGATACCCTGCTCTTGGCCGCCGTCATTAGGTATAATCACCGAGTTAGGTTGCAAAAATATCACAACCGTTGGATTAGAGCCGATCTGAAACAAACTTTAATCTGACGGCGTCGATACCATCGACGTGGGTCGATGGTATCGACCCCTCACGATATCGGCAAGCCTTCTTTCTTTTTTGTCATTGCGCCTGATGCTGGCTTGATACCATCGACGCGGGTCGATGGTATCGACACCCTTTGGCGTCAGTTTTATCCCTTTTCCGTCGCTGAAGCTACACGTGTCGATAGTATCGACTTTGGGTTCGATAGTATCGACTGTCTGGTCACTGGCAACCTGATGGTAAGTCGCTACCATCGACTTCCCAGTCGATGGTATCAACTCTGCGCTGCTCCTTATGGCTGCTTGCCTGTGGCTGTGTCAATAGTATCGACTACTGTCGATGGTATCGACAACTGCATATATGTGTTTTTCCTGAAATTGCAAAACAAAACCACATCAGCCGAGATAAAACCTATTATTGTAATCATTTATGCTCAAAACAACAAAATAAGAGAGATTTGACACTGAGAGGGATCATAGACTAAAATAAGTGAAATATGCAATATTAACCACCAAAGTGACCAATAAACGCATAAAATGCGAGTAAAACAAGTCTATAAGTGCGACTCAAAATCATCGCATCATGTTGCTTCATCTTATGCATCCATAATCCAATGGGCATGCCGTGAGTTAGGGTTTGGGTATAAGTGCTGATTAGGAACAATAATATATTTTATCTTGTTGAACCTAACTCTAATACAAATATATAAAGATGAGTATTCATGTTTAACATTCTTATATGATGGAATGATGGTGAAATAACCTCCTTAATATGATCATAACCTTAATATGTTAATTGGTGGTTATCATAGCCACATGGTTGATAATTTCTTATGCTAAACATGTGCATTATGAATATGATGAGGGTTAATCAAATCTAGATTCCTTGCATGTTGATGTAATAAATGAATGTTCTTAATGTTAATATAACCCTGCTATGATTTTTTATGAATATCTCCTAGATCATTAATGCAATATTGTGTTGATCTGGTGTATTGCATGTAAGTGATGTTGTTGAGCATTGTTATAAGGCATGCAAAGATAATGATGATCTTGAAGGGAATAATATGATGGTATTAATGACCTTTGGGCATGGTTGAGCCCTTAATGAGGTGTAATCCTCTTGTGTTGATAAGGGTTGATACCATGTGATTTTGTGAAAAGGATTTTTATCATGTGATAGTATGATGGTCTTAATGACCTTTGGGCATGGTTGAGCCCTGAATGAGGTGTAATCCTCTTGTGTTGATAAGGGTTGATACCCTGTGATATTGTGAAAAAGGATTTATATCTTGTGATAGTATGATGAGTAGTGTGGTCTCATGAATGGCAAGTGAAAATTACCATGTAATGATGAGATGAAAAATTATGTTCCACACATTTTATACTTTTAAAAGTTGTGATATTTATATGCTTGCTAGAAGTGAATTAGGGTTTGTATGTCCACTTGTTTGATGCAACCTTAATTCACCCAATTGGCATAACTAACCAAGTGCAACTATAATCATGTAGTGCCCTAAGCCGTAGAGCCATCTTCAGTGTCAGAACTTGCTGGATGGTGAAATGAGTATTCCTAAAGGAAACTTGGAGCGCATACTGTTGGGTATGTGGGGGTGGCAAGTTGAGGATATATCCTTGTCATCCACAATGTAGGTTGTGGAGGATGTCTATGGTCATGCCTCATACATCTGATGTGATTGAGGACAACTGCGGTTGTACCTCAGATTAGAGGGTTTTGAGTACCCTCGATGCTAGCATCATGACCTATACCAAGGTGGGCTAGTTACATGACTATATGTCATTGTTTTGTAGTTTGACTGATATGTCACTGCCTTTTTACTCATACTGAACTGAGGGGAAGAGATCTTAGGATACCGGAACTCCTCTATCTTTTACGAAACCTAATAGCCCTTCACAGGGGTCAGTTGAAATTTGAATGGTGCAATTCAAATTCCCCAAGTTGTAATAAAAGATGTAATACAACCATGTAGTATATTTGTTTAGGGTTATACATGACATTTCACATTGGATGATAACCCTTTTTTGTTATCTTTACATAAAGATGATGCTTAGTGCAATTAATAGATAGTAGATATACTTATGTTATGGACATGCTTAAGATTGTAGATGCGTACACATAGTAGCCATGTTTATGTTGATACCTATACTACTACTGCTGATTTTAATCATCATGCTAGATATCTCATGTTGTTAGTTATGTTTAGCATGCTAGCCATGCCTTTGTTACTAGAGATGCATATACTGCTAATCATGGTTATGCAGATAGTTGTACTTATGTTGTTAGCTCTTCTTATGATGTTAATATGTTCGACCTATTAGACATGCTAATGTTGTTAGCTATGATTATGTGTCTAGACTTATTCATAATGATAGAGATTCTATGTTACTAGACTTGCTCATGATGCTAGATATGCATATGCTACTGAATTGCTTAGATTGTCAACAAGATAAAGGGTGATAGTTTGGATAATGATGATAATTATTATTTGCTCCTTTATGTATTCTGTCAATCATCCCTGCTATTGAGCCTATTTGTTATATCTAATTAAATGCTTAAACCGTTTAATTACGTAAAATGTTGTAAACAATAAGCGTTGTTGGAGGTTATATCTCTGGCTGGGATATGGGTCTCATTCTTGTGGTTCGCCACATCTTTTTAGGTAACCAGCAGTGAAGGTAATAGAATCATTGGAGTAAAGGGGATCTATAGTAATGAATCTTTGAGAAAGTTGATTAGATGTCTAGTGTGTCCTAGAGTCATCTCTGTACTCTCAGGTCCAGGCATGAAAAGTTTATATATGGGTTTCAAACAAATCAAACTTTTGTTAGAATGTTAATACTTATTTGTGTGGCATATATGAATATTGTTCTCCTGTGTATATATGTTGTGGCTAAGGCAATAGAACAATTTGTATCAAATTCTTGGCATAGTATCTATATAAGAAATATGTTGGGATCTTATGGAAATGTTTCTGAGCGGGTGTTGACATTGAAATCGGTTTGAATTTACCCATATTTTTAGGTATGTAGTTAATTGGTAATTGATTGTGTTTTATATTTTGAGTAATCTCGCTTAGTGTAACGAGTTTTCACATGTTGGTATCAGAGCTTTAGGTTCATTGAGTCTACAAGGACACTAGGACTTATGACTAGGATGATGTCAAAATTAGGAATATGACAACAAAATAGAGTGCATACTGCCTAATCTCAGTATTTGGGTGCCCTGGCTAGGTATTCAATTATTGAAGAAAAGGTAAGTATAGAACTCTTCCATTGTTATCTTTGTGATTACTCTGATCAAGTAGTAATTTTGAGACAATCTAAAGAGCATAATGAATAAGAAATCATGGTGTGAATATCTCAATCCTACCTTAAAGAAGATGAGAATTGCATCATAATCTATCAAAACTTGAACGTTTGGTAGATAAAGAGAAAGACACAACACCATGAAATCTAAATCTGAATACAAATAAGCAAAAGAGGATTTCTTTAAGATGTGATTCAATAACATAATAAAGTAAAAGATAGATAAGTTTATGCTAATAAAGTGAATCAAGGTATGAAATCCACATAAGATGGAAAGAACTCCTATAACAAGTACAAAATGAAAAGATAAATGGGAACAATGTCAAAGGAATAAGGTGGAACCTGAGTTAATCTTAGACCAACCTATGTGTGTAAGAAAGTGTTAATGTAAAATCAGCATATCGTGTGAAAGAAATTAAGGGAGATGATCCATATTTGATGAAGAAAATGTGGAATACGAGTATTTACCTGTTGATAAGTGATTGAAAAATATAATAAAATAGGAGAACATATCCAAGTGTGATAAATAGACATCAAGGAAGGAGTAATGAGATATGTTAATCATGATGATTCCTATGCTAATGGTAAGGAACCCGAAATAAAAAAGGTAAAATGATACATAAGAAGTTGTAACCTGCATAATAAAAATAGAATTGGCTACCTTTCTTCTAGTGACCCTTGAAAAATACTACTATGGTATGGGAAGTGTGTTTCACTTTGTCTTTCCTTTCTGGGGCATAGCTTTCAAGTGGATCATTGCCACTTGGTACGTGTGGATTTGCTGCAAACATGAGGGTGGATAGATTATTATAGCATAAGGTTGCTTGGACTATGGTTCCAAGATCATAAAGTTTGTGATGAGTTTTCTTTTGAGCCTTCCAATAATTTAGGAGACTCCTTTTATATGTTTTGAAATTTATTATATTGGTAAAAGTAGATGAGATAAGGATGTGAGTTCCTTATAGCACATGAGGTGGATACCAAGGTAATGAATCCTAGTATCCAAGATGTATCAACAGTATGGGAAGTATGTGAAGGTTGGAGATGTTTACTGAATGAACATATCAAGTATTCCTCCCCCTTAAAGAGAGGGAGAGAGAGTTGATGATGACCCTCTAAATGTTGTTTGGAAGGAAAAAACAAAAGTGATTCTATAATGTTGTGTATGGTTCAGTGATAGATGGGCAAGACCACTATCAATGATAGATGGTTTGTTGGTCAATAGATATGTGATACCGTGTTCCTTTAAGATAAACCTATGATCAAATATCAATGCATAAGAGTTAGATTGGATGACATAATTCACATGACCATGATGAGTTTAGAGTTATGTCCTTTAAACTAACCAATGTACAAATAGAATTTATGAATAGGAGGAACAAAGTGTTTCAGTCATGTCATACAAGTTATATCAAGCTTTGAATGATGACATGTCAAAGTATTTCAAATATGGTCAAAAATATGATCAATATTTTTTCAAAAACCTTAGGGTTGCCTAAGCATCAATATCTATGAGACAAGTTGAACAAGAGTGAGATGGTGTTGATTAAATGTCTTTATGATATCATGATATGTCTTCTAAGTAGGTTGTGTAAATCCCAATAAGGTGAAGATAGTGTTGTTGTTTCACCCTAACAAGGTTGACTAGGAATGATGTTTCCTTGTATGGAATGACAGGTGCCAGCGTCAGCATTTCTTTTGATGCTAAAGAAGAACTGACAAGTGTTCCAGTGTCAGTGTATCTAGAAAAAAAAGGATGGATACATCACCTTTTTTTATGCTTCAAGGAATGGTATGGGACACATGGCATGATTAGTAAAAAGTTAGCAAGTATGACTTTTGAGCAATGTGTTGATACAATAGATACAATTTTAGGATGATAGCTATAATTTGAAGTTGAGCATTACTACTAGAGTTGTACAGATGACACAATAAGTTTCTACATTCCATATTGAGAATGTCTTCTTAGGTGGGTGTTTTTGTGCTGACCCAAGATGAGATATGTATGAATTATGTGACATTACCATGATATGCATGTAACCATGTAAGGGTAATAGGATGAGGTACAAAGTAAGTACCCATCTTTGTTTACCTTAGATTTCGGGGGTGAAATCCCAATTAGGGGTTTATAGTTGTAAGGCCCCTAAATTTGCTTAATGAGTTGAATAAGCTTAATTATCATAATTGAATTCTTATAACCCTAATCTAACCTTGTGATATGCTTTTAAATCATAAGACAAGCTTAAGTTTCAAATTTGGTCCAATTTGGACACTGTTTGAGCAAGTTATGAAATTTTATGCACATTTTGAACTTTTCTACAAATTACCCAAGTGAGAGGTTTTCTTTACAATTTATCACTTGAATTATGTTCCTTGGATATTATCTCATCATTATTGAGATTTTTGAGCAATGGGGCACCTATTTAATCCTTGATTTGAAGGTGTTTTCTTCAAGGATATTTTAGGGTTTACCCCTTCATGGATGAGCTACCTCTAGTAGCTATCAACTAATGAATTATTTGTTTTGCTTGGAAATTAAATAAACGAGGGATACGAATGTCTCTATGGATGGTGGGGGAGGTCATTGTGTGTTTTATTGTATATTCCTAATAGTTTAAGGCTATGGACACTTGGAAAGATACTAGAACTTCAACTTTTTCTTTTTCTTTATCTTAAAGTTTCATATACTTATCCCTAAGTACCAAAATGAGCCATTTTCTCTCCACCACTTCCCTCCTTTTATGAAAGTTTTTCTCCCTCTATTTTTCTATGAATTTCTTATTCAAGGAAGAAGAAAGAGGGTATCTTCTTAGAAAAAGAATCGAGGGTTGCGATTGACTTCCTTTTAAGGTTTAAAAAGCTTCCTTATAGTGATCTTGACCTAAAAGAGTAAGAATCCCCTTCTTTCCTCCATTTATTTCTTTGTTATCCTTCCTCCTACCTTTATCCAGGTCAAAACCTTGTTGTTCCATGGTAGAAATTTCGCTAAAGCTCTAAAACCCTACCTTTCTTGCTCCTTATGCTTAGGGTTTGCTCATTTGATGAAGAAAGGTGCTAAATGGATGAGTTCACAACTTATGGTTGGATTTTCTACCCTACCTACTCGAGTTTTCTTCTGTTTGGGGTTTCATATTCTAATTAGAGGCAAGTTTTATAACTTGCTCTATGTTTATTGCTTACCATAAACTTTCTAGCTCATATTCTTGCCATTAAATGATGATATTTGCACTAAAAAGCTATGCTTGACTTGGATTTCAATTTTTATATAATGTTCCCTTTTCTGATTTCAGTTCTAGATGAACATGTGATCATGTGTACGTTATTCCTAAGGTATAATATCCCTTGGATCAGGTTGGTTTTACAACCTATGGTGCTAGGCACCTATTAACCAATGGTCAATTTTAGGGTTTTAAGCTGATTTCTTCTATAAACACATGACCCATCGGTGGTACCATTACAAAAAACGATGGTGTTGTCTTCATGACAAATGATTTTGGTGACCAAGGGTGTCAACTGACGCTCACCCCTTAGGTCAGTTTTTGGCCGAATTAGAACTTAATGATCAACAACTAAGTACCCTATTGATGCTATCAATCAATGGTGACATTAGCTTGATATTCGATGGTGATTAATGAATATAGTGCTGATTTAACAACCTATGGTGACTTAACGGTCACTACTGATGGTGGATCAGGTCTCCAAAAACTATGGTGAGTTAAGAATCTAGATATATCATCAATTAAGCCTTAAACTAAGGGTTTCTTGGGTCATTTGATGCAACGGTCGGACCTATACTACAATTGATGGTTTTAATATATGAACTTGACCTAATGGTTAAGATTTAATGTTTCTTCATCCAATAAATTGGAAGGATGCATAATGTAATATGTTGGTCCTAATAAAGTGATTTAGATGTTTTCCTTTATGACATCAACTTAAGAAGCTCATTTATTGACGACTTGTTTTAAATAAACAATCGCTTGTGGTTTTACCCTACTCTCAATGGAACTTTTAATGTTGTTAATCAGGGGATGTCTAGGGTTAAATGGTGACTCTTTCTAGAGCACAACTCAAGGACTTCATAGGTATTTTATCCAAGGTGTTTACTTATATAAACAACCAATGATCTTACCTTTTAAACATCTAATATTTCTGGGTGACATAGTGGTATGGTGATATGGGTTGAAAGATGATGGAAAAAATGGAGGGTTACCCTTAATAAGGTAGTCTTACCTATTCACTCATATGAATAGAAGGGATGATAATCATATTGTGTTGATATGTAACCCTAATGAGGTATAGCTTGTTATACCTAGCTTTAATATAACTAAATGATGGTAATTGGGTATGAATAGTCCATGAATGATTAAAACAATCATGGAGTACTCTCTTATTGTTGTTGAAACCTTAGTATGCTATAACTCGATGTTACATCTTCATTTATATGTAGATTCATACTTGAGAATAGTATGGAATGTGATGGTGATTCTTCACCTTATGCATCCATAATCCAATGGGGATGTCGTGAGTTAGGGTTTGGGTATAAGTGCTTATTAGGAACAATAATATAATTTATCTTGTTGAACCTAACTCTAATACAAATAGATAAAGATGAGTATTCATGTTTAACATTCTTATATGATGGAATGATGGTGAAATAACCTCCTTAATATGATCATAACCTTAATATGTTAATTGGTAGTTATCATAGCCACATGGTTGATACTTTCTTATGCTAAACATGTGCATTATGAATATGATGAGGGTTAATCAAATCTATATTCCTTGCATGTTGATGTAATAAAGGAATGTTCTTAATGTTAATATAACCCTGCTATGATTGTTTATGAATATCTCCTAGATCATTAATGCAATATTGTGTTGATCTGGTATATTACAAGTAAGTGATGTTATTGAGCCTCGTTATAAGGCATGCAAAGATAATGATGATCTGGTAGGGAATAATATGATGGTCATAATGACCTTTGGGCATGGTTGAGCCCTGAATGAGGTGTAATCCTCTTGTGTTGATAAGGGTTTATACCATGTGATATTGTGAAAAGGATTTATATCATGTGATAGTATGACGGTCTTAATGACCTTTGGGCATGGTTGAGCCCTGAATGAGGTGTAATCCTCTTGTGTTGATAAGGGTTGATACCCTGTGATATTGTGAAAAGGATTTATATCTTGTGATAGTATGATGACTAGTGTGGTCTCATGAATGACAAGTGAATAGTACTATGTGATGATGAGATGAAATATTATGTTCCACACATTTTATATCTTTTAAAAGTTGTGATATTTATATGCTTGCTAGAAGTGAATTAGGGTTTGTATGTCCAATTGTCTGATGCAACCTTAATTCACCCAATTGGAATAACTATTCAAGTGCAACTCTAATCATGTAGTGCCCTGTGCCGTAGAGCCATCTTCAGTGTCAGAACTTGCTGGATGGTGAAATGAGTATTCCTAATGGAAACGTGAAGTGCATATTGTTGAGTATGTGGGGGTGGCAAGTTGAGGATATATTCTTGTCATCCACAATGCAGGTTGTGGAGGATGGCTATGGTCATGTCTCATACATCTGATGTGATTGAGGACAACTACGGTTGTACCTCAGATTAGAGGGTTTTGAGTACCCTCGATACTAAAACCGTGACCTGTACCAAGGTGGGCTAGTTACAGGACTATATGTCGCCATTTTACAGTTTGACTGATATGTCACTTCCTTTTTACTCGTACTAAACTGAGGGGAAGAGATCTTAGGATAGCAACACTCCTCTATCTTTTACAGAACCTAATAGCCCTTCACAGGGGTCAGTTGAACTTTGAATGGTGTGATTCAAATTCCCCAAGGTGTAATAAAAGATGTAATACAACTGTGTAGCATATTTGTTTAGGGCTATACATGACGTTTGACATTGGATGATAACCCTTATTTGTTAACTTTACATAAAGATGATGCTTAGTGTAATTAAGAGATAGTAGACAAACTTATCTTGTGGATATGCTTATGATTGTAGATGCGTACATACAGTAGACATGCTTATGTTGATACCTATACTGCTACTGTTGATTATAATCATGATGCTAGATATCTCATGTTGTTAGTTATGTTTAGCATGCTAGCCATGCCTTTGTTACTAGAGATGCATATACTACTAATCATGCTTATGAAGATAGTTGTGCTTGTGTTGTTAGCTCTTCTTATGATGTTAATATGTTTGACCTATTAGACATGCTAATGTTGTTAGCTATGATTATTTGTCTAGACTTATTCATAATGATAGAGATTCTATGTTACTAAACTTGCTCATGATGCTAGATATGCATATGCTACTGAATTGCTTATATTGTCAACAAGATAAAGGGTGATAGTTTGGCTAATGATGATCATTATTATCTGCTCCTTTATGTATTCTGTCAATCATCCCTGCTATTGAGCCTATTTGTTATATCTAATTAAACTGCTTAAACTATTTAATTACTTAAAATTTTGTAATCAATAATTGTTGTTGGAAGTTATATCTCTGGTTGGGACATGGGTCTCACCCTTGTGGTTCACCACATCTTTTTAGGTTATCGGCAGTGATGCCAATAGAATCGTGGAAGTAAAGAGTATCTATAGTAATGAATCTTTGAGAAAGTTGATTAGATGTCTAGTGTGTCCTAGAGTCGTCTCTGTACTCTTAGGTCCGGGCATGAAAAGTTTGTAGACGGGTTTCAAACAAATTAAACTTTTGTTAGCATGTTAATGCTTATTTGTGTGACATATATGAATATTGTTCTCCTGTGTATATGTTGTAGCTAAGGCAATAGAACAATTTGTATCAAATTTTTGGCATAGTATGGATATAAGAAATATGTTGGGCTCTTATGCAAATGTTTCTAAGCGGGTGCTGACATTGAAATCGGTTTTAATTTACCCATATTTTTAGGTATGTGGTTAATTGGTGATTGATTGTGTTTTATGTTTTGAGTAATCTCGTTTAGTGTAACGGGTTCTCATAAGTTTGTATCAGAGCTTTAGGTTCACTGAGTCTATAGGGATACTAGGACTTAAGACTAGGATGATGTCAAAATTAGGAATATGACATAAAAATATAGTGCATACTGCCTAATCTCAGTATTTGGGTGCCCTGGCTAGGTATTCAATTATTGAAGAAAAGGTAAGTATGGAACTCTTAGATTGTTATCTTTCTAATTACTCTGATCAAGTAGTCATTTTGAGATAATATAAAGAGCATAATGAATAAGAAATCATGATATGAATATCTCAATCCTACTTTAAAGAAGATGAAATTTGCATCATAATCTATCAAAACTTGAATGTTTGGTAGCTAAAGAGAAAGACACAACACCATGAAATCTAAATTTGAATACAAATAAGCAAAAGAGGATTTCTTGAAGATGTGATTCAAGAATATAATAAAGTAAAAGACAGATAAGTCTATGCTTATAAAGTGAATCAAGGTATGAAATATACATAAGATGGAAAGAACTCCTATAACAAGTATAAAATTAGAAGATAAATGGGAACAATGAAAAAGGAATAATGTGGAACCTGAGTTAATCTTAGACCAACCTATGTGTGTAAGAAAGTGTTAATGTAAAATCAACATGGTGTGTGAAAGAAATTAAGGGAGATGATCCATATTTAATATAGAAAATGTGGAATATGAGTATTTACCTATTGATAAGTGGTTGAAAAATATAATAAAATAAGAGAACATACCCAAGTGTGATAAATAGTCATCAAGGAAGGAGTAATAAGATATGCTAATCATGGTGATTCCTATGCTAATGGCAAGGAATCCAAAATGAAAAAGGTAAAATGATACATAAGAAGCTGTAACCTACATAATGAAAATAGAATTGGTTACCTTTCTACTAGTGACCCTTGAAAAATACTACTATGGTATGGGAAGTGTGTTTCACTTTGTGTCTTTCCTTTCTAGGACACAACTTTCAAGTGGATCATTGCCACTTGGTATGTTTGGATTTTCTACAAACATGAGGGTGGATAGATTATTATAGCATAAGGTTGCTTGGACTATGGTTCCAAGATCATAAAGTTTGTGATGAGTTTTCTTTTGAGCCTTCCAATAATTTATAGGAGACTCCTCTTATATATTTTGAAATTTATTATGTTGATAAAAGTAGATGAGATAAGGATGTGAGTTCTTTATAGCACATGAGGTGGATACCAAGGTAATGAATCTTAGTATCCAAGATGTATCAACAGTATGGAAATTATGTGAAGCTAGGAGATGTTTACTAAATGAACATATCAAGTATTCCTCCCCCTTAAAGAGAGGGAGAGAGAGTTGATGATGACCCTCTAAATGTTGTTTGGAAGGAAAAAAACATAAGTGATTCTCTAATGTTGTGTATGGTTCAGTGATAGCTGGGCAAGACCACTATCAAGGATAGATAGTTTGTTGGTCAATAAATATGTGATACTGTGTTCCTTTAAGATAAACCTATGATAAAATATCAATGCATAAGAGTTAGATTGGATGACATAATTCACATGACCATGATGAGTTTAGAGTTATTACCTTTAAACTAACCAATGTATAAATAGAATTTATGAATAGGAGGAACATAGTGTTCCAGTCATGTCATACAAGTTATATCAAGCTTTGAATGATGACATGTCAAAGTATTTCAAATATGGTCAAAAATATGATAAATATTTTTTAAAAAACCTTAGGGTTGCCTAAGCATCAATAGCTATGAGATAAGTTGAACAAGAATGAGATGGGGTTGATTAAATGTCTTTATGAGATCATGATATGTCTTCTGAGTAGGTTGTGTAAATCCCAGTAAGGTGAAGATAGTGTTGTTGTTTCACCCTAACAAGTTTGACTAGGAATGATGTTTCCTTGTATGGAATGACTAGTGTCAGTGTATCTAGAAAAAAAAGGATGGGTACATCACCTTTTTTTATGCTTCAAGGAATGGTATGGGACACATGGCATGATTGGTAAAAAGCTATCAAGTATGACTTTTGATCAATGTGTTGATACAATAGATATAATTTTAGGATGATAGCTATAATTTGAAGTTGAGCATTACTACTAGAGTTGTACATATGACACAATAAGTTTCTACATTCCATATTGAGAATGTCTTCTTAGGTGGGGGTTTTTGTGCTGACCCAAGATGAAATATGTATGAATGATGTGACATTACCATGATATGCAAGTAACCATGTGAAAGTAATAGGATGAGGTACAAAGGAAGTACCCATCTTTGTTTACCTTGGATTTCGGGGGCAAAATCCATGTTAGGGGTTTATAGTTATAAGGCCCCTAAACTTGTTTAATGAGTTGAATAAGCTTAATTGTCATAATTGAATTCTTATAACCATAATATAACCTTGTGATATGATTTCAAATCATAAGACAAGTTTAAGTTTCAAATTTGGTCCAATTTAGACACCGTTTGAGCAAGTCATGCAATTTTATGCACATTTTGGACTTTTCTACAATTTACCCAATTGAGAGGTTTTCTTTGCAATTTATCACTTGCATTATGTTCCTTGTATATTCTCTCATCATTATTGATCTTTTTGAGCCATGGGGAACCTATTTAATCCTTGGTTTGAAGGTGTTTTCTTCAAGGTAATTTTAGGGTTTACCCCTTCATGGATGAGCTACCTTAAGTAGCTATCAACTAATGAATTATTTGTTTTGTTTGGAAATTAAAGAAACGAGGGATAAAAATGTCTCTACGGACGGTGGGGGAGATGATTGTGTGTGTGATTGTATATACCTAATAGTTTAAGGCCATGGACACTTGGAAAGATACTAGAACTTCAACTTTTTCTTTTTCTTTATCTTAAAGTTTCATATACTTATCCCTAAGTACCAAAATGAGCCATTTTCTCTCCACCACTTCCCTCCTTATATTAACCTTGTTCTCCCTCTGTGATTCTATGAATTTCCTATTCAAGGAAGAAGAAAGAGGGGATCTTCTTGGAAAAAGAATCAAGGGTTGCTATTGACTTCCTTTTAAGGTTTAAAAATCTTCCTTCTAGTGATCTTGACATAAAAGAGTAAGAATCCCCTTATTTCCTCCATTTATTTCTTTTTTATCCTTCCTCCTACCTCTCTCCAGGTCAGAACCTTGCTGCTCCATGGTCGAAATTGCGCTAAAGATCTAAAACCCTACCTTTCTTGGTCCTTATGTTTAGGGTTTGCTCATTTGATGAAGAAAGGTGCTAGATGGATGAGTTCACAACTTATGGTTGGATTTTCTATCCTACCTGCTCGAGTTTTATTTTGTTTGGGGTTTCATCTTCTAATTAGAGGCAAGTTTTATAACTTGCTCCACATTTATTTCTTACCATAAACTTGCTAGCTCATGTTCTTGCCTTTAAATGATGATCCATGCACTAAAAAGCTATGCTAGACTTGGATTTTGATTTTTACAATGTTCCATGTTCTGATTTCAGTTCTAGATGAACCTATGATCATGTGTACATTATTCCTAAGGTATAATATGACTTGGATCAGGTTGGTTTGACAACCTATGGTGCTAGGCACCTATTAACCAATGGTCAATTTTAGGGTTTTAAGCTGAATTCTTCTATAAACACATGACCCATTGGTGGTACCATTGCAACAAACGATGATGTTGTCTTCATGACAACTGATTATGGTGACCAAGGGTGTCAACTGACATTCACCCCTTAGGTCAGGTTTTGTCCTAATTAGAATCTTAATGATAAAAAACTAAGTACCCTAATGATGCTATCAATCAATGGTGACATTAGCTTGATATTCGATGGTGATTAATGAATATAGTGCTGATTTTACAACCTATGGTGATTTAATGGTCACTACTGATGGTGGATCAGGTCTCCACAAACTATGGTGAGTTAAGCATCTAGCTATAGCATCAATTAAGCCTTAAACTAAGGGTCTCTTGGGTCATTTGATGCAACGGTCGGACCTATACTACAATTGATGGTTTTAATATATGAACATGACCTAATGGTTAAGATTTAATGTTTCTTCATCCAATAATTTGGAAGGATGCATAATGTAATGTGTTGGTCCTAATAAAGTGATTTATATGTTTTCCTTTATGAGATCGACTTAATAAGCTCATTTATTGATGACTTGTTTTAAATAAACAATCGCTTGTGGTTTTACCCTACTCTCAATGGAACTTTTAATGTTGTTAATGAGGGGATGTATAGGGTTAATTGGTGACTCTTTCTAGAGAACAACTCAAGGACTTCATAGGTGTTTTATCCAAGGTGTTTACTTATGTAAACAACCAATGATCTTACCTTTTAAACATCCAATGTTTCTGGGTGACATAGTGGTATGGTGATATGGGTTGAAAGATGATGGAACAAATGGAGGGTTACCCTTAATAAGGTAGTCTTACCTATTAACTCATATGAATAGAAGGGATGATAATCATATTGTGTTGATATGTAACCCTAATGAGGTATAGCTTGTTATACCTAGCTTTAATATAACTAAATGATGGTAATTGGGTATGAATAGTCGATGAATGATTAATACAATCATGGAGTACTCTCTTATTATTGTTGAAACCTTAGTATGCTATAACCCGTTGGTTACACCTATAATTATATGTAGATTCATACTTGATAATAGTATGGAATGTGATGGTGATGCTTCACCTTATGCATCCATGGTCCAATGGGGATGCTGTGAGTTAGGGTTTGGGTATAAGTGCTAATTAGGAACAATAATATAATTTATCTTGTTGAACCTAACTCTAATACAAATAGATAAAGGTGAGTATTCATGTTTAACATTCTTATATGATGGAATGATGGTGAAATAACCTCCTTAATATGATCATAACATTAATACGTTAATTGGTGGTTATCATAGCCACATGGTTGATACTTTCTTATGCTAAACATGTGCATTATGAATATGATGAGGGTTAATCAAATCTAGATTCCTTGCATGTTGATGTAATAAAGGAATGTTATTAATGTTAATATAACCCTGCTATGATTGTTTATGAATATCTCCTAGATCATTAATGCAATATTGTATTGATCTGGTGTATTACATGTAAGTGATGTTGTTGAGCCTTGTTATAAGGCATGCAAAGATAATGATGATCTTGTAGGGAATAGTATGATGGTCTTAATGACCTTTGGGCATGGTTGAGCCCTGAATGAGGTGTAATCATCTTGTGTTGATAAGGGTTGATACCATGTGATATTGTGAAAAGGATTTATATCATGTGATAGTATGATGGTCTTAATGACCTTTGGGCATGGTTGGGCCATGAATGAGGTGTAATACTCTTGTGTTGATAAGGGTTGATACCTTGTGATATTGTGAAAAAGATTTATATCTTGTGATAGTATCATGACTAGTGTGGTCTCATGAATGGCAAGTGAATAGTACCATGTGATGATGAGATGAAAAATTATGTTCCACACATTTTATATCTTTTAAAAGTTGTGATATTTATATGCTTGCTAGAAGTGAATTAGGGTTTGTATGTCCACTTGTTTGATGCAGCCTTAATTCACCCAATTGATACAACTAATCAAGTGCAAATCTAATCATGTAGTGCCCTGTGCTGTAGAGCCATCTTCAGTGTCAGAACTTGTTGGATGGTAAAAATAGTATTCCTAAGGGAAACTTGGAGCGTATACTATTGAGTATGTGGGAGTGGCAAGTTGAGGATATATCCTTGTCATCCACAATGCAAGTTGTGGAGAATGGCTATGGTCATGCCTCATACATTTGATGTGATTGAGGACAACTGTGGTTGTACCTCAGATTAGTGGGTTTTGAGTACCCTTGATGCTAGCACCGTGACCTGTACCAAGGTGGACTAGTTACAGGACTATATGTTGTTGTTTTGCAGTTTGACTGATATGTCACTGCCTTTTTACTCATACTGAACTGAGGGGAAGAGATCTTAGGATACTGACACTCCTCTATCTTTTACAGAACCTAATAGCCCTTCACAGGGGTCGGTTGAACTTTGAATGGTGTGATTCAAATTCCCCAAGGTGTAATAAAAGATGTAATACAACAATGTAGCATATTCGTTTGGGGTTATACACAACATTTCACATTGGATGATAACCCTTGTTTGTTATCTTTACATAAAGATGATGCTTAGTGCAATTAAGAGATAGTAGATATACTTATTTTGTGGATATGCTTAAGATTGTAGATGCGTACATACAGTAGACATGTTTATGATGATACCTATACTGCTACCATTGATTATAATCATGATGCTAGATATCTCATGTTGTTAGTTATGTGTAGTATGCTAGCCATGCCTTTGTTACTAGAGATGCATATACTGCTAATCATGCTTATGCAGATAGTTGTGCTTATGTTGTTAGCTCTTCTTATGATGTTAATATGTTCGATCTATTAGACATGCTAATGTTATTAGCCATTCTTATGTGGCTAGACTTATTCATAATGATAGAGATTCTGTGTTACTAGACTTGCTCATGATGCTAAATATGCATATGCTACTGAATTGCTTATATTGTCAACAAGATAAAGGGTGATAGTTTGGCTAATGATGATAATTATTATCTGCTCCTTTTTGTATTCTGTCAATCATCCCTGCTATTGAGCCTATTTGTTATATCTGATTAAACTACTTAAACTGTTTAGTTACTTAAAATGTTATAATCAATTAGCGTTGTTGGAGGTTATATCTCTTACTGGGACATGGGTCTCACCTTGTGGTTCACCACATCTTTTTAGGTAATCGACGGTGATGGCAACATAATTGTTGAAGTAAAGAGGAGCTATAGTAATGAATCTTTAAGAAAGTTGATTAGATGTCTAGTGTGTCCTAGAGTCGTCCCTGTACTCTCAGGTCTGGGTAGAAAAAGTTTGTATATGGTGTTTCAAACTGTAACGTTCCCAGATTTCTGCCGTCTCGAGACTTAGAAGGCCCGAGAGGACAAATATGAAAATGTTAGACGATCGTTTCAGAGAGCGATGTTGAAGCATAACACACATACATGAACATACAACTATAATGCATACACCATAACATTCTCAACATTCAATATAGTTATGTTATAACATGAATAAAATTTACAACTTACATTTACATAATTTGAAGAAAATTTTACAAGTCTATGAACATGTATGCTAACAAGATCTTAACACAATAGATACAACCTGAACAACTGCTCACTTCCCATCTTTTATCCCACACTAGCTATGAACCTAAAACATATGTGAAACAATGGATCAACACACAAGGTGTTGTGTACGTGGGTAGAAAGATACATACTAATATGCTTGCATAATTGAAATAACTTGAGAAAGAAAAAGTAAAAGAAAACATTATTTAAAGTGATAATTAGGTAAACACCTCTTTTATACATTTCTTTAGATGCAGTTGTACTACAATTTTATAAGCACTTCTCATACATCCAGTATGGGCAAAAATTATTTCATTATACATCTAACATGGAAAATTCATCATACATCCATGCTAGGCAACATACATCCATACTGGGCCATGTGTAGTAGTAGCTACAACGGATCAAAATGTCCTTTTATATTTCATTAAGTTTTAGCGAAGTGTATAGTATAGTAGTTCAACCAACAAGGTATAAGCAAGTAGTTTCACACAAGGTACACCATATCATAAGCAACCAAAGAAAACTAGTATTATACTTAATAAAAACCCACATACCTCAGTTCATAGATTTTTAATGAAGTATAAGACTAGTTTTCTTTGGTTTCTTATGATATGGTGTACCTTGTGTGAAACTACTTGCTTATACCTTGTTGGTTGAACTACTATACTATACGCTTCGCCAAAACTTAATGAAATATAAAAGGACATTTTGATGAGGGTAGCTACTAATGCACATGGCCCAGTATGGATGTATGTTGCCTAGCATGGATGTATGATGAATTTCCCATGTTAGATGTATGATGAAATAATTTTTTCCCATACTGGATGTATGAGAAGTGCTTATAAAATTGTAGTACAACTGCATCAAAAGAAATGTATAAAAGAGGTGTTTACCTGATTATCGCTTTAAATAATGTTTTCTTTTACTCTTTCTTTCTCAAGTTATTTCAATTATACAAGCATATTAGTATGTATCTTTCTACCCACGTACACAACACCTTGTGTGTTGATCTGTTGTTTCACGTATATTTTAGTTTCAGAGCTAGCGTGGGATAAAAGACGGGAAGTGAGCAGTTGTTCAAGTTGTACCTATTGTGTTAAGATCCTATTAGCATACATGTTCATAGACTTGTAAAATTTTCTTCAAATTATGTAAATGTAAGTTGTAAATTTTATTCATGTTATAATATAACTATGTTGAATGTTGAGAATGTTATGGTGTATGCATTATAGTTGTATGTTCATGTATGTGTGTTATGCTTCCGCATCGCTCTCTGAAATGATTGTCTAACATTTTCGGATTTGTCCTCTTAGGCCTTCTAAGTCTCGAGACGGCAGAAATCCGGGGACTTTACTGTTGATATCAGAGCCATAACCCCTCCAGTAGGTGGGGCCCACATGGGCTTGTGACATGCCAGTCTTGAGCTGTACGGTCCAAGCATGTAGGAAAGGGTTGTCCATGGTGACGTAGCCACCCTTACGCTGGTATTCTGTGATCGGGAGCTCGGTGTCCATGGGCCATTCTGGGTCTGCACTGAAATGGAGAAATATTATGAGGCCATATAGTTGACCCTTGATGAGGAAGTCAAGAGTCCAAGTGGGGGAGATTGTAACATCCCAAGATTTGAGGCCTCAGATAACATGATCTTATAAGGAATGATTGGACTACCCATATCACCAAGGTACACCTCCTTTTCAGGAAGCCCATCACTAAGAACTCCATAGTTAAGTGTGCTTAACTTGGAGTAGTACTAAGATGGGTGACCGGTCAGGAAGTTTATCCTGGCTTGCGCGTGAGTGTGGACAAAGTGCCTTGTTAAGGCTAGTGGTGGTCTGTGGGGCTAGTCGTCATTCTTGAAACTCTACTAGAGCCTTAGACAGTGGGCCCATGTGTTACAAATGGTATCAGAGCTAGCGTGGGATAAAAGAACAAGATGTGAGCAGTTGTACATGTTTACCTATTGTGTGTAGATCCTAGTTAGCATACAGTTTCATAGACTATAGAATTTTCATTCAATATGTAATTGGAAATCAGTTTGTGATAATTCATTTGTAATAAATTACAAGTTGAATGTTGAGAAATATTATGGTGTATGCCTATGGTTTTATGTTCATGTATGCGTATGTTGCTTCCGCATCACTCTCTGAAACGATTGCCTAACATTTTCAGGCTCGTCCTCTCACTACTTCTAAGTCTCGAGATGGCGAAATCTGGGGTCGTTACACAAACAAATTGAACTTTTATTAGCATGTTAATGCTTGTTTATGTGGCATATATGAATATTTTTCTCATGTTTATATATGTTGTGGCTAAGGTAATAGAACAATTTGTATCAAATTCTTGGCATAGTATTGATATAAGAAAGATGTTGGGTTCTTATGCAAATATTTCTGAGCGGGCGCTGACATTGAAACCGGTTTTAATTTACCCATATTTTTAGGTATGTGGTCAATTGGTGATTGATTGTGTTTTATGTTTTGAGTAATCTCATTGTGTTTTATGTTTCTTAATAATGAGATGATGACATAGATGTAACATATGTCTAAAGAATGATGCTACTTGATGACATATGTATTCAGATTGAGGACTTGAATAATGAGATCATATGTATGATAAGAGTACATGCATTCTTGTCATATCCTTAGTTAGATATTACCACAGAAGCAAAATAGGCAACAATAATACATAAGACTAAAGTGTGTGTTGACTGATGATAGAGTATCATTAGTCATGATATGTGATATCAAGTCAAACACACATGTACATGTTAGAGAACAATGTATTAGACATACCCACCTTGAGAGTGATACATGGAGACCATGGAATGGTAGTCAGAATCAACTCTCATAATGATAGTGGTGATTGTAGTCAAGATATCAATCAACCGTTTCTGTCGTCCTGATTTACCAACAATGATATTAGAGCCATGTCAATTTATGGTGTATCTGAGATTTAGATCGATGTGATTGAATTTGTTTTATTGCATGCAATGTGAATTTTATAATGGTTAATGTGCATGTCTAATTAAATACCACATACAATTCCACAAACTAATACATACATACATACATATATGTGTATGTACGTATGTACGTACGTATGTATGTATGTATGTATGTATGTATCTATGTATGTATGTTTGTATGTATGTATGTATGTATGCATGTATGTATGTATGCATGTATGTTTGTATGTATGTATGATATATATGCAATTTAGACACGTCGCCCTAAAAGTTGGTTTTGATGGTAGATGTAAAGCATGGTTATGGCCAATAACCCCCTTTAGATCTTTATGCATGGTTAGATGGTTGTTATTCATGTTTTATCTCAGTTTGCATACCAAGACTCTCCCTCCTTTCTAAATATAAATTAATGCTCCTCTTCCTATATTCCTCTTGAATGTAACTCAAGGTTTTCCCTTTTACAATGTAATATGCAATATGATAGTTTTAATTTATGTATCATCATGAGAAGGCGTTCTGCACCAGACGACGTGACCAAATCGATGCCGAACTGATCTACTGGAGGACTAAGGAGGCCTAGTCACACAAGGAGACAATCAATCGACTGTAGGTGTCTAGATGTCATTTGGACCAGAGACCAGATGATCAATTCGACATACCAACTAATTGTCCAGGAGGTGAGCTGATCAATTCAAGTGTTGAATCGATCAACCCAGATTGGTTCAAGAAAAAATCTTCATCAAGAACAAGTTGCTACATGTGATGTAGATCCTAGGTGATAGTAATTCGATGTGGCTCTAAGGAATTACAATAGTGTGATCATAACTAGCACTCATGTTTTATAATTGCATATGTCATTTGTGGTTATATCATGTATATACTATAAGTATGTTGTGATTGGATATGTATATGTATTTGTATAAATTCCCTCAATATAATGTTAAGTCTTAGATGCTTTCCATAAGAAACTCACATGAAAACTTGACCAGATAAGTATAGGTTATGCCAAAGCGTGGTGTACTATCCATCTCGTGGAAGTCATATGGATCTACCAAAGCAGGGTGTGTATTCTATCGTGTTGAATTTTGGGTCAGGCTTAACTAGGTGATCTTAATGAGATTAAGTTCCTACAAGCATACAAATGGATTATGACAAGGAGTTGTGCACACAATCTATCCAAGAGTTACATGAGATGTAATTAAAAAATATTATCTACCTAAATAGTTAAGTTGTGGACGATCAACCAAAGTTGACTCATGATAAGATGAAATATAGATCTTGGCTCACTAGAAGATTGTACACTGGAATATTCAGAATTGGTAGTGTGGGCTATCAATTTGAAGAAAATAGTGGGAGCGATAATTATTTAAAAGCCTAATTAATATCATCAAACTTATCAAATCAAATTAATAGAAAGTGTTTTTGATGAAAGTTGCAATATATTTTGTAGAATCTAATGGAAAACACAAACACGATTCTTTTGCGATCAATCCTTGAGAAGGACAAGCTGAACAGGAACAATGTCCATGACTGGTTCTAGATGTTGAGAATCATTCTCATCCAGGAGAGCACACTCTATGTCTTGGAGAAACCAAATCCAGATGAACCCGCTCCCAACGCACCTAAGGATGACATGAATGCTTACTGGAAGAACTCTGAAGATGTTGTGGATGTCAAGTGCCCAATGCTATGCTCAATGAACTATGAGTTACAGAGACATCATGAAAACATGTACATTATTGAGATAGATACACATATTAAGAACATGTACCAAGATCAGACAAAATAAGAGAGATATGATGTCTTAAGGCATTGTTCAAGTGCAATATGACTGAAGGACAACTAGTAGGTTCCAACACTCTCAAGTTGATTTGGTATGTAGAGAACCTTACTAGATGGAATTTCCCTTGGGTCTAGAGTTGGCCATAAATGAGATCCTGCAGTCATTGCCAGAATCATATAACCAGTTTTTCATGAACTACAATATGAATGATTTTGACAAGTCTTTATCAGAATTACTTGGCACGTTGAGGATAACTGAAGTGAATATGAAGAAGGATAAACTCAAATATGTGATGATGATCAATAGAGGGAATTCCAAGGGAAAATGTAAAGCTAAGAAGAGTTCTAAAGCTAGCCAGAAACTAAAGTATTCTGCAATGAAAGCTAAGGGAGGAGTGAATAAGGAAGAAAAGTGCCACCATTCTCACTAGCATAGAAACTGGAAAAGGAATTGTACTCTATATATAGAGGAACTCAGGAAGAAGAAAGAGATATAGATCTTCACTTTAGGACCTGAGAAGAAGTAAGCTAGAAATATACAGAGCAAGGGTTGTTGTCACTACAGTTGCAACCTATCATTCATGTAATGGGCATGTAATAGAATTAGTGAATTGCTATTATGTACCTGCCATCAATGAAAAACATCATGTATCTTGTATGGACCAGAATAATATGAATATATTTGATGTTTTATTTTAAAACATAACATCTGATATGGCAGTGCCCTATGTCTCATAATCTATACTTGATAGTTGTAGAGACAAATTTGTATGACACATATACTAATGACTTAATGACTCAAACAATGAATACCTATAATTTCATCATCTAGAGAGCTTAAATGAGGAATGCATATATAGAATCCATAATGATGGTTATCTAGACTCTTTTGGTTATTGAACCAATATATACATGCAAGTCTTATTTATTGGGAAATATTACAAAAACATCTTCACTAGATGTAGTGAGAGAGTGACTATTGTATTTGGGCTCATACATACTGATGTATATAGATCTTTTATAATAAATGCTAGAGGTAGTTACTAGTACCTCATTATATTTACTAATGTTCTCAGTAGAAATGATAATTTATATTTAACCAAATACATGTATGAATCTCTTAAAGTATTCAAAGAGATCTTGAATGAAGTACATAACCATCTTGGTAAAAAGATATGATCAATGTTGAAATATTTTAACCAAGAGTTTGAGGACCTTCTGGAAGATCATGATATTGTATCACGATGAACTCCACCTTAAACACAATGATAGTGCATCATGATAGTGTATCAGAAGGAAGGTATTACAACCTATTAGTCATGGTGCAATCATCAATAGATCTATCTAATCTTCCAGTTTCCTTTTGGACACATGCTTTACACTAAAACAATATACCATCTAAAATGGTTCAAAAGACACCGTATGAGATATGACATGGGAGGTATCTCAATATGTCTTTTATAAGGATTATGATTGAAAGTTTGTGCAAGAAAATAGTTTCTTGAAAAGCTTTGTAAAAAAATCACATAAATGTTATTTTGTTAAATATTACTTTTATATTCCAATCCAACAAAAAAATTGTTTGTTTCTAGGATGGGGGTATTCCTAAAGGAAATTTAATTTCAAAGGAATCAGTCAGAGAAATGCAGAACTTGAAAACTTTGAGACCAACAAGAAAACATTGAACCAAAAGAGGTACAATAGGAACAATGAAAATCACAAATTGTTGTGAGATCTCAAGTTGCTTATGTAACACAAAGCCTCATAGATCTAGTAGAACACATAGGGTTGGTAATCGGGTTCGGGTTGAGTGGATTCTATTTTGGGTCATTTCGGGTCAACACTTTTTGGCTAAACCCTAAACTTGCAAAAGATGGATTTTCGGGTCAAACCCTTGACCCTAACACGATCACAAATAATTTCAGGTCTATTGAGTCTAACACATAAATCCAGTTCAAGAGAATAATTTAAAAAAATCTATGATTTGTCTAATCATTGATAAGTTTTCAAGTGTAATTAACAAATTTCATTGATAAACACAGAATGTGATTGACAAACAATATAAAGCCTATTGTAGTTTGTTCGAGATTTTTAAACACAACTTAATAATATAGTTAGTATAATAAATCATACAAATCAAAACAAAACCATGTAGAATTGCCAAAATAAACTTCATGATTGATGGATTAGTAATTTAATAGGTCATTGGGTGTCTTAAAATACAATATTTGTAATTTTATTTGAAAATATGATTCTGAATTTTGAGTCAATCAGGTCATTTTAGGTCAACAGTACAAACCTAGACCCGGCCATAAATTAATCTCGGGTTCTTCGGGTTCAAGTTAATTTTGGGTCGGGTCGAAAAACCTTAGACCCTAAACCTGCTTAAAAGTTTGGGTTTGGGTTGGGTCATTCAGGTAGGGTCTTATTTTTCCATCCCTAAGAACACACCTTCAACTTGAAATATTATGATATCTTATGGCTCAAATGGCCGGTAGTTGATCATATATGATGAGTCAACAATCTATGTAGAAGCTATTGAGGGACCAGAGTCTGAGAAATGGCTTGGGGCCATGAAATCCAAAATGGAGTTCATGTAAACCAACGAGGTGTGACATTTTTGGATCCACTTGAAGGGGTAACACCCATAGCGTGCATTTGGATATTTGAAAAAAGACAGACATGGATGGTAGTGTACAAACCTATAAGAACAGATTGGTTAAAAATGATTTCAAACTAGTTCAAAGTGTTGAACATGATGAAATCTTCACTAGTTGGCATGGTTGAATACATTAGAATTATGCTTGCTAATGAAGCTTGATATGACTATGAGATTTGGCATATGTATATTTAAATTGTATTCCTTAATGAGAATATTTATGAGGATGTGTACGTCTCACAACCTAAAGGTTTTATAAATATAATTAATGCAAATAAAGTCTGTAAGCTAAAGAGGTCAATCTATGGATTGAATCAAACGTCTCAGAGCTGGAATTTTTGATTTTACAAAATAGTCAAAGAGTTTGACTTTAGTCAGAATGAAGATGAAAACTATGATTACAAGAATTTAGTGGGAGCATACTTATATTCCACATAATTATGGGGAATAACGCCCATATTGTACAAATGTTATAACTTAGAAAGAAAGTATCTTCTCATGAGGAGATTAGACAAAGCATCATATGTGATAGGATTTGAGATCTATAGAGATAGATATAGAGAGCTTCTTCACCTAAGAAAAATCACATACATTAGCAAGATGTTAAAGGGGTTCAACATGCAGGAATCATTGAGATAAAACATGTCCATGTTCCATGGAGTTAGTCTCAAGTATCCCATTTGTTGTGAAGAATGGGAAACACATGAGTAAGATACCATACACATTTGCATTTGGATCTATCATGTATTCAATGTTATGCACTCATACCATTATCTCATATGTATTGGACATGACTAGAGAATATGTACTCATCTAGTGATGTCATATGTATTGGACATGACAAGTGGATATTAGTTAGATCCCAGTAAGAGTTACTAGACTACCATAAAGAACATCCTTAAGTACTTGACACTACTACAGAAATGGCTTATAATGTCACATTTACAGGCGTCTGTTGCATACAAGAAACCGACGCCTAAACCATACAACGTCGGTTGAATACACAAACTAACATCTATCTGTGAAGAGAGGCCAGACATGGGTATCACTTTTTATTTAGCGTCGGTTCCTCAATAAGCAACAAATGCCTAAAATCGACCACCAAATCCAAATTTTCCAGTGAAAAAAATTACCTAAAAAATTTAACATACGGCGTCGATTTTTAGCTAATCAACCGACGACTAATGGTTTTTCACGAGATAGATGTGTTTTCACGCCGATGTGTTTTCACGCGCTGTCCCCGTGAAATTTTTTACCCTCCTTGGACGTCGGTTTTTTACGACAGCCGATGCTGATTGTTTTAAGTGTCGGCTATTTTGAATAACCGATGCCTATTATTAACTTAATACACCCGCACGAGCCAGGCTCTTCCCTCTTTCTCTATTTCATCAACTCCGCACTTAGGTCTGGCAATCGATTCCCTACTCCGGCCGCCGCTCACTACTCCTCTGCTCGCTACTCCCGCCGCCGTTCCTTGCTCCAGCCACCGTCATTTGTTGCTCTGGCTGCTGCCATTTGTTGCTCTGGCCGCCGCCGTTCGTTTCTCTGGCACCTTCTCCTCTGATCGCCGCCGCCTACTTCTGCTCGCCGTCGGCCACCTTCTTTCTGCCCCTGGTCACCACCACCACCATGAAGGTACCATTCTTCCTCCTCTTCTTCCTCCACTGCTACCGAGGTACCCTTCTTCCTCCTCTTCTTCCTCTAGGGTATTCCTACATATGGCAGTAGTAGCATCTGCTAGGCTTGGCTTCTCTCTGGTGGTTGTTTGTTTTTTTCCTTTGCTGATGCTCCCCTCTCACTCGATGAGTGATGGTCGAGTCTTTTTTGGGCTTTCTTCTTGGCTGGTTCTCTATAAGGTTACATGCCTATTTGCTTCTTTGAAAAGGGGGCGTTATTCTTTACCTCTCCATTCTTCTCATAGATACTCCAGATCTAACATATCAATCATTTTTTGTTAAACCCTTGAAGACACCTTCAGATAGGTGCTTTATATGTTTTAACCCTAATTAACACCAAAAGTGGATTAACCCGACCTCAACATATATGTTCATGCTTAATATGATGCAGTAAGACATTGAATGATAGGTAGCGATGGTGAAATTCATTCCACCCTGTGTTACTTTCATATGATAATTTAGTTCAATCCTTTTATTAATCACAACCTTAGAATAATAAATATTTAATTCAATCCTTTTATTAATCACAACCTTAGAATAATCAATCAATCTAGCTTTTATCTTAAATATTAGTTATTGTTTTTTACCTTGATTAGTCGATTCTTAGACACATTGTCCTTTGGGATTGATTTTGAACTATAAGAACCATCCACTTTTAGGTAGTGATTATTGTACGTTGGTTAAGGTAAACTCTAGTGATTTCACCCCTAGTAAATTTGCATGTGCAATATCACACATGTGACTATTATATGACTATATATTATTGCATAATTATATGGGAAATTACATGTGAATCCTCTTTGTTAACCTAATTGAGACATATTACCCTATAATCCCTATCTTATATAATTTGTTGACTTATTTGAGTGTTTCATCCTAAACTTGATCTGATGACAACACATGTATTGAGATTTTGATTTGAATGGCGATTCGAACCCCAGGCCATGGTTACCCGGAAGCTGATGGGTGATAGGTTGTGGATATGGTGGGGGGATGCAACGCATGGCCGCAGAAAGAGCCAAAGAGGATGGGAAATATATCAGTTTGTCCCCTAGTCAAATCACATCTAGACCTGCACAAAGATTAGACCAAGATTTTAAACCATTGCTCATCCATCCGTCCCCATCCATCATGGAGTTTGTGAAATCTAAAGAAGAGAATGAAGCCTACCAAAGTTTCCTCCACTACATATGTTTTTATGAATAACCTCTTCTCATGCTAGTTGTAGGTTTGGATAATGGTAAATGTTGATAAGGCTATTACAATGGAAAATTGTTAAGAGTTGTTATCGTTATAACAATATGGAAAAATGTTGCTTTTGTTATATATTGGGCATGCTACTTAATTTTCTATGGTATAGCTACCACGAGTTTTGTTACAAATATCTGTATATTAGGTTAAGGACATGTTTCTGTTGTGACATGTTGGGTTTTTTGCTATGTTATACCCACCACAATTTGTGTTATAAAATAATACATTGATTAATTTAGGAGGCATTGATATGTTGTTATGGCTGTCCACAAGTATTTTTATAAGAAAATTGTGTGTTGAATGGGGTTGTGAACAAGGGACTGGTGTTATATTATGTTGGCCTAGAAACCCATCCAAGATTTACTCATTTCCCCAGTTTGGGACTGTTCTTGAACACTTAATCTCACTTAGGATGTAAGTGTATAATGTGTATTAGGTTTTCAAGAAAATTTTGGCACCATTTCCCCGTTTGTTCTCTAAGTACATATGTACTTGGATAACAAACGGGGAAATGCTGTCAAACTTTTCTTGAAAACCCAATACACATTATACACTTACTAGTGAGATTAGGTATTCAAGAATGGGATAGGTGGTACACATTTATTATATATAAGACCTTAAACCCTAAAGTTTTAACCATAAACCCTAATATTTTAACCCTAGACCCTAATCTTGTTCTAATATATACTTGTTTTCTCTTTGATCATAGAGTGGATAGATCATGGATGTCCATTCCAAATCGCTGCACCCTAGAGTTTATTTCTGGTCTTGATCAGTTTATTAGATTTGCTGAGGAACATAGGAAACAACCTGGAGATAGGTTCTACCGTCCATGTAGGCATTGTGGTACCAACTTGAAAGTCAGCACTGGTGACGAAATCAAAAGTCATGTCTTGTGCAACGGGATTGTACATGGCTATATAGAATGACACTGGCATGGAGAGATTTCAAACCTGAAATCATTGGATGTCGATAGCAGTGCTTGTGTGGAAGAAGAAATTGCCTCCGATGACGTAGATGTAAACGAACCAGTTCCAGTAGACATCATTGATGTGATGCTGGATAGTTGTGGGGTAGATCACACCGATCCACCTCCCATGTTTAGAAATATTGTGCATGATGCTGAGATACTGTTATACACATGTTGTAAGTTGATGAAGCTTAGCACTATGTTGAGATTGTATAAGCTGAAAGCTAACAATAGATGGAACGACAAAAGCTTCACGTCATTGTTGTCTTTGTTGAAAGAAATTCTTCCTGAAGGAAACGAGCTGCCAATCTCAACATACTGGTTAAAGAAATTGTTGTGCCCAATGGGAATGGAGGCCAAGAAGATACACGCATGCCCGAATGATTGTGTATTATTTCAAAAGGACTATGTGGATTTGAAAGATTGTCCCAAATGTGGTGCGTCAAGGTATAAATTGACGACTTTGGGGGAGTCCAAAATTGGTTCTCCTGCCAAGGTGATGTGGTATGTACCTATAATACCACAGTTTCAACGCTTGTTTGCCAATACGATAGATGCGAAGACTTGAGGTGGCATGCATATGTTAAGAAAAATAATGATGGGATCCTATGGCATGTGTCTGATTCCCCACAGTGGAAGAAGATTGATTTATTGTACCCTGAATTCGGTGAAGAAGTTAGGAATCAAAGACTTGGGCTTTGTACAGATGGGATGAATCCATACAGGACATTGAGCAACCAACATAGCACTTGGCCATTTATGCATGTTATATACAATCTTCCTCCCTGGTTGTGTATGAAAAATAAGTACATTATGCTGTCATTGTTGATATCGGGCCCTAAACAAATTAGAAATGATATCGATATTTATCTTGAACCTATGATTGATGACTTGAAGAAACTCTGGGGTGAAGGTGTGATGACCTATGATGCTTCACAAAGAGAGACATTTTGTTTGCATGCTATGTTGTTTTGCACTGTGAATGACTTTCCAACATATGGGAATTTGTTTGGATATAGTGTCAAAGGATCTAAAGTGTGTCCTATATGTGAAGAGAACACTGATTCAATATGACTAAAACACAGCAGCAAGACTGTATATCTTGGTCATCGAAGGTTTCTTCCAAAATTCCATCTGTATCGTAGGTTGCGCAAAGCATTCAATGGACAAAATGAGGAACGGAGTGCACCTAAACCTATACTAGGGGAGGATGTTTATGAAAGAGTAAAAGACTTTGCCAATGAATTTGGTAAGAGATCACAATGTACGATGACCACACGGAGTGACAAATCTTTATTCAAGAAGAAGTCAATATTTTGGGATCTTCCTTATTGAAGTTCTTTGGCAGTCAAGCATTGTATCGATGTCATGTACGTTGAGAAAAATGTCCGTGATAGCATCATTGGTACTCTGTTGAATATACCAGGTAAGACTAAAGATGGGATAAAATCTAGAATGGACCTACGTGAAATGGGAATAAGGACAAAATTAACAGAAGTAGTTAGTAGCGATCAGAGAACATACTTACCTCCCGCTTGTTACACGTTGTCGAGAAAGGAGAAGAAAGCTTTTTGTGAATGCTTGGTAAATGTTAAGGTGCCACATGGTTACTCATCTAACATCCGTACATTGATATCAATGAAAGATCTGAAGTTGATAGGTCTTAAATCTCATGATTGTCACACTCTAATGCAACAAATATTGCCCGTGGCAATTCGATCTACATTATCAAAGCATGTAAGGTTTGCAATCACCAGACTTTGTTTCTTTTTCAACAGTCTTTGTAGCAAAGTTATTGACCCTGATACTCTCGATAAATTGCAAAGAGAAGTGGTTGTTACCCTATGTCAGCTTGAGATGTATTTTCCTCCTTCGTTCTTTGATATCATGGTACATCTTGTTGTCCACTTGACCAGGGAAGTGAAAATGTTGGGACCAGTTTTCTTGCATTGGATGTATCCATTTGAACGATATATGAGCATTTTTAAAGGTGATGTTCGAAACCGTTATCGGCCTGAAGGGAGTATTATTGAGGTTTATGTGGTGAGAGAGGTTATGTATTTTTGCAATGACTTTCTGAGTGCTAATGACACTCCTGTTAATAACAAGAATATTGAGAAGCATTTTGGAAAAGGAATTTTGGGATCACAGATGAAAGTAATCAGCCGTGAGCAGTTGGAACAAGGTCACTTGTATATTTTACACAACATCGACGAAGTGAGTGTTTATATTGAGGAACATACCAATTTTATCAAGAGACAATATCCTCGAGCCAATTCAATGTGGCTTTCTAGAGAGCATAACAAGACATTTATTAAGTGGTTTGAAGATAAAGTCTTACATCAACTATCTCAAACACTAGATAATCTGACTGAAACTATCAAATGCCTTGCCTTAGACAAAAATTGAATGTTATGTCTTATGAAGGGTTTGACATAAATGGATTCTCATATTACACAAAGTGTCAAGATGATAAAAGTGTCATCCAAAATAGTGGGGTCACCCTTCAAGCATCTTCATTTTTTTTGCAAGTGCAAAGGATAAGAGTCTATGTGAAGCTAAAATGTCATATTATGGTGTCATTGAAGACATATGGGAGTTTGACTATGTAGATTTTAGAATTCCACTCTTTAAATGTAATTGGGTTGATAACACCAAAGGAGTTATAGTAGATGAATTGAGTTTCACATTAGTGAACTTTGAAAAGATTGGCGAGAAGGGTGAACCATTCATATTGGCATCATAGGAGAAACAAGTATTTTATATCGATGATCCTGCAAATGATAAATGGTCGGTTGTTCTTCATGGTAAAAGATAGTTCATTGAAGATCCTATAGATGAAGAAGAGTACTATGATAAGTATGATGACTCCAGTCCATTCTCAGTTGGGTTGCCAACACCACCAAATATTGAAGCTAATGATGACTTGTATGTGCGCGGAGATCACAATGAAGGATTGTTAATTGATAAAAGATCACAATATTAGAGGCATGCATGTTTATATATTTTTATATGTTTTATTTTTCTGAATGTGAACTTTACAGTGTGAACTTTACAATGTGAATGTGAACTTTACAATGTGAATTACTTTACAATGTGAATGTGAACTTTCAGATGGCTGAGCATTCTCCTGATGACCATGATGATGATTACCGTGAGGGTGAGGATGTCAATGCGCCGCCTCACAATGTAAGTTTTAAAAATATATCCCTGAGGTTTCTATCTATATGTTCATTTATAGTTATATCATGTACGTGTGTTTTTTTGTCAAATTTTAGGTTGGTGATGTACCCCCTGAAGAAATTGGGGCACTTGATGAGCAGCAAAAAAAATTGAGAAAGTGAGGGGCATCATAATGATGAACAAGTTACTACAGCAAAGGGGCAATGGACCCAAACTGGCTGTGGATTTTGATCATGCAGGAAATCCAGTTGGAGTGATCCGCAACTCATTTATTTCATATCTTGGGGTTCTTACTCGTAGCCATTTTAGTCCTATTTTTAAATCCTGGCATAAAGTTCCTAAGAGGAAGAAAGACTTAATATGGAAGAAACTATGTGTGAGTTATTATTATTTGCAATTCTATTTTTATAGATTACTAATGTTTAGGATACTAGTTAATAGCAATTATATTTTGTAGAGTATATTTGATCTGGATGCAAAGCTGCATCGTAAATGTGTGATGCAATGATGTGGGAGGGTCCTAAGGAACTATAGGACAAATCTCACCCGAGATTACATACGCGATGTTGAGAAGAGGTTCTTGATTGATTTCTAATTCTAGACATTGATCACTTTTTTACTAACTCTACACTAATAATTTTTGTTTGTATTTTCTTTAAAAAATAAATTTAGGCAAAAGACAACCACTGAGCAATGGAACTACCTGGACACCAAAGACTGGGAGGACTTTGTTACCCAAAGAAAAACGAATGAATTCAAGGTATTAAGCGCCACTCCCAATTTAATTAATATACGTTCTTATGTATTCACCTATTCAAGATTAACCTTTAGTGTTACTAACTAAATCAATGTGCTTACTAACAAGGCTATCAATGATGCTCAAAGAGCAAGGCGTGTACTGAATGTGCATGACCACACAATGGGTCCAAGAAGCTATGCAAGCGTTCGCCAAAGACTACAGGATGAGTCTACTTCTCAGTCTGCTGCTACTCAGGAGTCCTCTACTATTGGTCCCGCACCTCTTCCTCGCCATGCTATGTGGATAGCTGAGAGGCAAAACAAGAAGGGAAATATAACGAAGCCCACAACTACTGAGGCAGCTGCAAAAATGGTAAAATTCAACTCTTAGAGCAATCAATCGATATTGATAATTGTTATGTTTACTTACCAATTTCTATTGATGGCGATTTGCGGGAGCTGCACGAGTAGAGGAAGGAAGGCAAGTTTATCCCTGAGGGTATAAGTGATGAATTGACAGTTGCTCTGGGTAACCCAGAGCATCCTGGACATGTTAGGGGTGCAGACGCTGGTGTGGGCATCAATCATTCTTTGGGCCATCCCAATGCAAACCTGTCCCAAAAGTGGGAATTTTACAAGTTGAGGTAACCTATTCTTTTTTTAGAATGTTATTATGAAAGGGAATTTAATAATCGACTATGTTTCTTTTATCCATGTATAGGTAGATGAATTAATTGAGAGGAAAGTCCAAGAAGCAATGGTGAAGTGGCAGGCATCTCAGACGGCTACTCAGATGGTACCTGTGACGTGCCGCGCTTCTATTACTCCTACTACAGAGGTTGGGAGTAATGTTGTAGACCCACCACTTAGCACATCCTCTGTAAGTATTTTTATGACATAGTATCTAGTCTTTTCAAGATGATATATTTATGTATATATGTATATAACATTCTTTACGTAAATTTATAGGGGTTGAATCCATGTCGTCTAAAAAGTAAAGAAAATATCATTGTAGAGGCACATGCTTACCCAAACCTTCCAGGGGAGATGTTTCATGGGACTCTAGTACCAACTGGTGCGGTTTGTGTGAGCCTGATACATATACTCCCCGATTGGAAGGATCTTCAACTGCCATATGCCCACCCAGATTCTGAAACGCTTAGTGAGGCAGAAGGCAGAGTGATAATGTGGCCCAAAGCAGATGTTGTCTATACTAATATTGTATGGTAAATTTACATTACGTTAATTTGTTAGTGTGTATATATGAGTCAATTGATTTGAAATTATATATACAAGGCAAAAAGATGACACCTGCTACATCTCGACCTCTACGTCCACCTCCTCAACTACCAAGTTGGCTTCTAAGGGACCTACATGCCTTGTTAGATCCTAATTGTAGGGGTATGGCAGTATGGATCGGCGAATACGATCGAAATTGCCCTATAAATGTTACAATTCCGGAGAATGCTGTAGGTCAATCATACGATAACAATCTATTTATATTAGTTTTGCATATGTATTAATGCATAGGTATTAATGCAGGTCAATCATATGAAAACAAGCTATTTTTACAAGATATTTTGGAGTTGTTTCGTTATGATTGGCTGAACACATCTATGATAGAGGTGTGGATATGGTGAGATCTTGTTTATACATATGTATACCTTGTTTTATATATGGTGATCTGGTTTCTTATATATTAATTCATATGTAATACATATTTTGCAGCCACTTACACACGATATGTACATATTTTGCATTTTCCCATGTGGGAATTTTGGTCCCATCTTTGATTAGTCTTGTAGATACAAAACCCTTCTTCAGTTACTTCATACTGCTGTGATGCTTTTGAATATTTTGGTAAAAATAAGAAGACGGTGATAATAGCTCCATTCAATGTTGAGTAAGTTTACTTTTCTTATAATTTGGACTTAAGAAAATTATATTTTTATTGTGGATTTTGAGTTATTAATTTTTAACTTCTTACATGTAGTGGTAGGCATTGGGAGTTACTAGTTATTGTCCCCAAGATGTTCACTGTCTATTATCTAGATCCTGCAGGGAATGAATTGAATACATTATATGGACACACAATGAAAAATGCCATTATTCTCGTGAGAAATATTTCATATTTTTATATCCGCTAACATCTGTTATTATATTACTATTTAATTATACAATTTAATGTGTTACATTAACATGTAGGGATTTACAAGAGTTTAAAAAAGCTGGAG
Organism: Alisma plantago-aquatica; assembly: GCA_963693085.1. Taxonomy (NCBI): domain Eukaryota; kingdom Viridiplantae; phylum Streptophyta; class Magnoliopsida; order Alismatales; family Alismataceae; genus Alisma; species Alisma plantago-aquatica. The sequence continues at coordinate 1,148,573,320 of OY856410.1, forward strand.
GAAAGGTCCCCAGGAAAAAGAATCAACCACTAGTTTGGGAGAATGTGAAAGTAATTTCCCGACTCCAATATATATATTATTTATGTGAACAATGCTTATTTGTATTTTTGAATATATTGTATGTTTCAATTTATAGTGTGCTACATAAGACAACAGTTGGGCATGTGCCTACTATGTGATGCGATTTATGGACCTAATCATCAAATACATCATGTATTATATATAGTCGCATTAGATAATATGAGATATATCAATCTTATTACATATTATTAATTATATATATACGTCATTCTCTTTGCAGGTGTTTAAAACTGACTTCAACACAGGTGAAAAGTTATTAGATATACATACTCCCTATACGAGGGAGGAATTAGATGTTGTAAGAGAAGAATGGGCAAAAGCCCTAAAAAGAGTGTGAATTTTTAAATATAATTGGGACAATGATGACAATGATGACGATGATGAATATAGAATGATATTTCTAAACTTTGTTCTCATAATTATTTTTGTGTGAATGTGAATGACTTTTTCTGAATTGTCATATGTGTGAATGTGAATGACTTTTTCTGATCAATACGTGAATGTCTGAATGTGAAAAGAGATGAAATGGATGGAACTAAATGTGAATGTAAATGACTTTGCATATTCCTACATGTATCTCATGAGAAGCAATATAAGGATCGGTTCATTGGTTATGGAAATTATGAGGATTTGAGTGTAAAGGGTTACACCGATGCAAGTTTTCAGTATGATAAAGATCGCAATCTAAATTTTATATTTGACCTTAAAATAGAACTGTAAGCTGGAAAATTTCTGAGCAAGAGATAGTTGCTAATTCTATAATAGAAATCGAGTATCTTGGTGTCATGTGAATAGAAGAGGATACTGCATGGATCAAGAAGCTATAGATGAACTTGGGGAGGTTCCAAACCATTAATGGCAAAAGGAGATACTATGACAATTATGGAACTAATGGATAGGTTGGGAATCTTAGTTAGCATACTACAACACCTCTATCTCATATGAGAGGTCATACAATGAGGAGATATGCAAACTTGCAAAATACCGACTAGAAGCAAGCGTTGTTAACCCGCTATAAAATCACCAACATAGAAAAAACATGATGTACATGTTAAGATCACATTGAATAATATTCATAAGTGATTGTATCTTAGTACATGTGGGAATTTGTTGGTATGTATGCTCATAGAGAAAATCATATGACGATTGTAATGGGGCATCATATACTTGATTTGATAAATTTAAAGGTAGTTCCAGCTAATATGTTTTTCTGAATCATGAAAGGATGACACAAATATAATAGATTTCTAAATAATGATGTTACTCGATGACATATCTCTTCAGGTTAAGGACCTGAACAATGATATCATATGTATGATAAGAGTACATGCATTCTTGTTATGTGCCCAGTCAAATATTATTGTGGAAGCAAAATAGACATAAGTAATACATAAGACTAGAGTGTGTGTTGACTGATGATATAGTCCCATTAGTCATGATATGTGATATCAAATCAAACACCCAAGTACATCTTAGAGAACAATGTATCAGCCATACCTACTTTGAAGGTAATACATGGAGACCAGGGAATGGTAGTCAGAATCAACTATCATAGTGATAGTGATGATTGTGGTTATTAGACCTGAAGTCACTACACTCATCACATGTCCTTCGATGTATTTTCACATCATCTAATGTGACCTTGAATAATGGTTTTCATAAAGGTGTTACACAAATACATTATAACACACGAGGATTGAGTGTAAGTGATGTAGATTGGATTTATCCCTCCTACAAGAGATTGATATCCTGGCCACTTGATAAGTGAGACTAAAAAATGTATGGCCATACTCATGTGATTTAATATGTGGTATGTGAACTCACATGCATCTCAAACAGTCTGCTCTAGTTCAAGGAACATGGATTGAATGTTGAGAGTATGACAATTCCATGTCTTGAGTTCAATTTGGATATCAAAGATAAAGGAACTATATGATCACGGTAACACCGATCACGGATTGTAGGTTGAATTTGTTCTCTAACTTTCCAAATTACTTGGATAGCAATGATGTGTTGCTAGATACCTCTCATTGCTTGTCATATCATAAGTTAGTTATGGACATTCACTAGGAATGTAATTTGGGACCTACGGGGTCACACACATAATATACACTTGGCATATGAGTTTATTCGTGAATGATATTTATCTTGATTGCTAAAGTGTTTAGGTATTCAATTTAAACAACAGTGGCTGAAAATTGACTGACTGAATTGTGAACCGACTGATTCAAGTGGTCAACTGATCGATTCAAGTGTCAGGTCAATAGGAAACTATATTTGTTGAATATTGGTTGAACCAGGGCATGAACTGGTCCATTTAGTGAACCGATTGGCTCATGGTCTGAAATGACCAGTTCGATGATCAATTTAATTGCATCAAGGATTCATGTTGACATCATGTTTTGCATTAATTGAATGTTGAATGCCAATGTGATTCAAAATAGGAAAGCACATGAACTGACCGGTTCACCATTTGTAGCTTCCAGAAAATTCATAAAATTCTATCTCTTCAACTCCCATATGAACTGGAAACCTTCACCCTGGCCATAATATATAAAGGGGGATAGTCTAGGCTTTCAGAGACACAACAATAAGCTCTGGCAATTGTTATCCTCACTGGTTGTGGTAACCAAGAGAGACCGAACAAGTCCTACCCAAAAAGGGAGGGCTAGCAAGGGAGAGACAATTGGGAGAGCAAGTGGGTGCTAGCACGATGACTTTAAAGGGACAACTCCTTCCTATTATCTCTGGTAGCACAACATGGAGATCTTGATGATTCACGTGGACTACTATAGAGGCGAGGAGGCCATTGCCACCCGCTGGGAGGACATTATCAACCGTCGTCCATGGTGTTATAGCAGGAAGCCGTTACTGACGACTGCTCAAGAGGTGTTTGGAGAAGAAGCACGATGTTGCAAGGATTGTCGCTGGACTTATTCCAGGACCAAGTATATCTCTTTCTATCCTCTTTCCTAAATACATTATTGTTGGCATGATCTGGTGGTTAGGGAATTGGGCATTAAGTTTTTATTTCCGCTTCCTAATTAGTTGCCCCAATTTCCCAACAATAATATGAAATAGGATGGGATAGTGAAAAGCTTTTTGATTGGTATGGGTGGTTGACTTTAGGGATCAACATCAAAGAGAGTTAGCCCAATCCTAACCTTGTCCCGACTCGGATAACTCCACACAAACCCAGTTCATATAAATTATATACATGGGTCGGGCCAAAATTTTGACCCAAATTTTGATAGATACTGGGTGAAGGACCAAGGTAAACCAAAGTCCAAAAACTCAAATACCCAGATTCACTACAGATACATGTATAAATAACCACAAATTTATATATATTATGTATCTTTTGTACGAAACATTTGATTACAAACTTTTCAAACTATTTTCAATCTAATATATGTTTAATCAGCCATACTAATATGCCCAAAGGAACAATATATAAGAGAACGTTTTAGTTATACTAGTACTTGCACGTGCTTTACACGTGATTCACTTAAAATATTCATTAATTGTATTTTTGTGTTCTTACAAATCGATTCATTTTGAATTACAATGTGTTAATATGGTCAGAATAAATAAATAATAATATTAAAATGTGTAGGAAACTATGAAGTTCCTACTAACAATTTTTTGTGTTTTCCAACTAAGAACATCATTATGGTTAAAAACATGTGTATGTTGAAAATCTATAAAAAATTTCTTTATACAATAATTTGTAAAATATTAATGCAATAAATACCTAGACCGTGTCGATGTGTTCTTAGTGGATGTACTATTTTTAGTTTTGTTTAATTGGTATACAAAAAAGTACACACACATTGTATAGTGTATACATATTTACCTTCTTTATTTAAATAAAATTTATAAAATGTTTTGTTACTATTAGTGCTGGATTGAGTTCTCAAAGTATATGCATATGGATTTAGTTATTTTCATTACTATTTATAATAATATAAGATGCAAAAATATTGTTTGATAGAAGCTAACTTATGCTAATATATTCATGATTTATATTGTATGTGATTCTTATTGGTGGTAATCCATTTATTTTCAATCATAATATGTGACTTCAAACTTCCACTAACATTGTGAAAAGAATTATCCTACAATTTTTGTGTTACTATACATTAAAATATTAACTTTGGGCTTGTATGTGAGATATAAAATATTTTATTATATTAAAATTAGGTAGTGCATGTTATTCGTGAATTAATTCTATTTGTGAATTAATAATAATATTAAATAAAACATAGGTATTTCTCACATTTATGTTTAGAAGATTTACTGAAATCTAGTAAGCTATTAATTAACCACAAAGAGAGACTCATATTAAGGTACTTGTTTCATGCATATTTGTAGGTAGATTTCTAACATTCTTTTTCTTAAAAAGTTGACTAAGGTTCACATGCTTATCGCTAATGATGAGTTGTTGACAAGGAGAATGACACATGACAGATTAGGTTAAAAAGATAGTCGACAATTGTCATTCTTCCCTAAGTGTTGTTCGTCTCTTATAGGCTACTATAGATCACATGTAATTTTGTAGTTCCAAATAGCACCAATGAGGAGCATTAGTGTATATAGGATGGTACAATAAAGAGTGCAGTATTTATGTGTCAAAAGTTTTAATTGGTGAAAGTAAAGTAAATTCATGATGTTTTAGTGTGTTTATGATGCATCAAAATTGAAGATCTATAGTAAAACATAATTTTTATGCAAATCCAGTAAGTAAATCAAGTTAAGTTTGATATATTTATTCTGAGATTTGTAATATTTTCACTTACTATAACATGTACATGTAAAATATTAGTTTCAGTTCGGATAGAGTAGTTCGAGTGATAAGAGCTCGATAAGTCTTATGTGACAATTGCATCATCATGATCAAAATATTTTCAAAGTGCATATAAGCTAATCCATAAAGCATAATGGCTCTCAATAACTTCTTTAGTATGGGAAGGATGGAAGAACCTAAGGATTATGCATGCATGAAATTGTGAGGATGAAAGAAACACACATATGTTTTCTAACTAACCATTTAAAGTAGAAATCTAATTAAATAAAATTCAATTTTTTGAATGGTTTACTTTAATATGAAGATTTTGGGGAGTGAACTATAAATGATTTAGACAATTTAGAACAAAAATACTTTTCAGGATAAACTAACCTGATAAAAGAAGTAGCGATGATCACTCTTAACCGACGAACAGTGCAAGCTCGGAGATGGAGGAATCCCCTCCGGTCCTAACATTATACACAACCAAGGAGTTAGTGTACCAAAAGTCCATGGAAGATTTAAATGAGATCGTTGGAGTAAAAGCTCCAAACGAGGTCTTCGTTAACAACAAATTGCAAAAAACAGTCGAATTCATTAGTAAACCATGTCTAGTAATTTGATTGCTTTCAAAAAGTTTTTTGAGTAATTTGATTCTCATAGCAGTTATGATCTACTTCACCTTTGAACACCAAAAATTCCCTAATCAACAACACCAAGCGAATCACCCAGTGCCATGTGAAATCATGAGTCATTATGGATCACCCCTTGTACGGTATAGGGGACCGTGGTGTTGTGCTGGTTGCAGAAAATCTTCTTCACTCCGTCGGTTTCAACTTTGACATGGTGGCGGCACGCATGATATACCAAGGAAATTGTGAAATAGGATTTGATATGAGCGGTGGACTGTCTGTATGGTATCGAATAATTAATTGTGGATGATGAACTGGCTAGTCGAAGAAAGACGAAAACCTCGTGACATGCTTCTCGGCTACAAGGCGACTTGGGCCTGAGGAATGATCTATGTACTCTGCAATCACGTTTGGTGATGATAGCCGTGAAGTCAGCGTTGTAGATCCGAGTGGATGAGTAAAATGGACCGACCAACCAAGAGTCGTCGATGCAGATACAATGAGATGATCTCTGTATTCTGTAATTACTGATGGCTTGTTTGTGATGCCAACAATTACAAGGAAATGGTAGTAGGTACCCTGGAGATTACGCGCAACAAGTATATGACAATAGAGCGGGCTATGCTTTCCCTGACACCAAGTTTCATATAAAGCATAGTTTTAATACGGCCTCATCCCAATAGACAAAGTTTGTATATAGCAGACGCACGTGTATCACTGGTCGAAGGAGATTATTGCACACAAAGGTCTGTGAACAGCTTGATGGGATCGCGTTGGAGAGGTTAGGCGTTAACATTGGCAACCATTATGCATCCACACCACCGTGTTTGATGTACACTACAAATATCGTAGGTAGGATGGTGTTGGAGAGAGATACTGACAACAACGTCGGGGAGAAGTGTAATTGTGTCGCCCATCAAAAAACGTGATCAAGGGAAGTCTATTAGATTGCACAATTTTATCAAGAAGGTTAAATCGTACCAAGAAAAAGTAGCGGCGCATTGCTACATAACTCAAACACGAATTCATGGTAGAGTCTGATAGATATTGGCAACAGCCAGGCGGGAAACAACGATGTAATTTTGCAAGAGTCCAACAGACCGAGGGAACAGCCATGACGGAAACGAGTTTTCACTCTTAGTATGCTAGAGTAGTAGATTTACCTATTTGATATTTTCAATGCCTGCAACAATCTACAACATAATGTAATATTATACGTTGGATGCATGCTAAATAAGTTAGATGCCATTCAAGAAAATCTCAATCATACATGTGTAGACCACTCATCAAAACAAAATGTAAACTTTTTAATCAGTGCTAGTTACAATTTTTTTCTAAGATTATTATTTTTTAATTATATCTCATAATTACATGTCTAGTCTTACTGTGTTCTTTTCATCCATTTAATTTACTTCACATGTAGTAATTGTAGTAGATTTATTGTTGATAGATATAAGTTACATGTACCGATCAATAGACTTATCCAAAACTCTATTAGTAATATATTTATACATAAATATTTGAAAATATCTTTATTTTATTAGGTTACTTGAGATGGACTGAATCTGAATATAAACCCAACTCTGTTACATAGGATAGTAAGGGTTGAGATATTTAAAGATCACCTAGACCTAGACTCAACCCGTATTTCATTAAACACTATGAGTTTGGTACGTACCTGCCAAAATCCAATATGACATGTCCCGTTACTCATCTCTAGTTGACTATAAAATTCATGTTGCATTTTGAAGTGAACATGTAGGGCCCTTTTATAATGTGACATACCCTGAGATAGGAATACCAATATGAGGTATGTTTAACTTTAGTGCTAAAGAAATGTGTAGGATGCCTAATCCTCTGAGGAAGAATTCATGGGAGAGCTGATGAATGAAGTGGTCAACATGTTGGGAAAAACTATAAAATGATATGTCAAAACATAATAGTCATGGAGCCATATGAACAATTGGGGTTCTACAAGACATGAAAATTGTGAGAAGGAATTTTAAAAGTTTGGATATTTTTCATAAAAATATGTGGTGATTGTTGAAGATTGTAGATAATCCTGTTATCCAAAACATGTCTTTGATGTTATGATTAATTATAACTATTGGATGCATAATTTAGATTGCATCCTAAAAATATCCTATGAAAAAGTATGTTATTTACATCAAGTTGATGAAGTGACTCTTTGATAATTGTAGCCAAGGAAAAATGTTTCACGAATTTGAAATCTAGAAATCGACAAATCCTATGCCAACTCATTGGGCATTGTAGTGAGAAACCACAAAATTATGGTGATATATGAGTTTTTGAATCAACTTAATTTCTAATATGCATTAATGAGATGTTGAAGATCCAACACAAATGATCACTACTGCACAAGGCCATCATTTTCCTTCCATAAAGCTTGATGCTAAGGATCATTTATGTTGGATTTTTGGATATCATGTAAATTCCAATTTTGATGATGAAAGTATTTCACATTTTTGTATATAATATGCTTCTAAGTGGTTTCAAATAGTTGAACAGTTTTGGGATTCTAATCATAGCTATAGAATACAAGTTTGTGTATATTAAATGTTATATATGAGTTGTATGAATGAAAAAGTAGTGTTTTATACTAATTTCTAGAAACTATGTAAAATTTAGTGGAAGAATCATCAAACCTCCTTGAAACATCTTTATACAAATTTAGGAAGGTATTATAATTATAATGTTACTATTTAAACCCATATGGACAATCAAAATCTTTAAAATATCTTTTATAGATCATTTGTGGTTGAACTAACCTCTTTATACACCCCTATGAAGGTATAGGATTATTAAAGTACTATCTGAATGCATTTGACCAGATATACCTTCGTAATATTTTTTAAAAACTATTATGTGACTGAACTCACACAAAATCATAACTCGATTAAATCTTGGTTTAGTCGAAGTGCATATAACTAAGAGATAATTATTGGGACAAAAATGTGTCATCTCTATTGTTGGGTCAAACCATAGTTCATCTAAGATTTTATCAAGTAAAGCTATACTTTAAAACAACAATGTTAATTATGCAAAATAGTAAGTGTGCAACCAATCACTATAACCGCATACACCAACTTCGAAGGCTAGTTTATTACTAAAATTACCTCCAAACACCCTATCAATATCCCTTGCTATCTTAAATATTTTTTTATATGCAAGGATCCATTGGAACCCTACAAATTACAACTTGAATACACATCCATTTCATGTTAACTTAATTCCCTCCTAACACTAATTTCATACTACTTTTAGGAGTTGTTTGGGGGAAGTAACGAAGCATTAGCTAGTCCCAATAGTGATAGGAGACCAATGCGACCACCCTATATGTGAGAGAATATATTAGAGTTCCCTTCTCTAATTGATCACATGAAATTATGTATATTGTTCTTTAATTGATGATGTACACTGAAGGTGCTACATCAACATGGTTTAGGATGTTAGTTGCTGGCTTGGGTATTCAAGGATTGTCTATGCTCGAGAATGAGGTACATAGACAAGTCAGTTTGTGGTTGCATATCATATAACCCCTTCTCTTGTTTAGTTGTGTATAATAGATTCTTCTTTCTTTATTTTACTTTGGTTTGTTTTCTTACATTGTTTTAATTTTATACATATTTCTACCATCCTTTTGCATATTTAAGTAAGAGACAAAGCTTAGGTGACTAATAGTCCCCAGGTGCATGTGTTTGACCCCATATAACTTCTCTAATCCTATATATTTCTGTGGGTGTCCCAAGGTTTCAAGTTATAAATTTAAAGTCTAACCCTTAAGGTACTATTTTTATTATACTCATATTTTGGACAAGTGTATGTGTAAGGACCCTGACCTGGGTTATGTGGTAACCCTATTTGTTTTGGCTAAGTAAGTTGCATAGAACTTTAATATAATGCTCTAAGGTGTTTTTTTATCATGTGACACACTTATGTTCCAAGTTTGGTCCTAATTGAATGTTGTTTGAGCAATGTTCCTTTGTTTTGGACCAAAGTGCAATTTACCCAAGATGAGGGGCTATATTGCTAAATGTCACATGTTGAACATGACTTAAGTGTTTTAGCATCATAAGAGAGATAATGATGCTAAGTGGTGGCTTGTGGAAAGCCTAAATTCCAAGTTTGAACATGTTTGAATAATGCTAGTACCTTGTACACCAATTTTGGTACAGATTGAAATTTACCCAAATTGTAGGGTTAATATGCAAATTACCACCTCTAGAGTGTCCCTACTTCCTCTATGTATCATTTAGAGAAGATATAATGAATGATGCACCGTGTTTGAATCAATCATGAGTGATGGTAATCTTGGTGATGAAATGACCAAGAAAAGGGTTGAATATGAAACCCTAACTTGGGTTGTATCAAATTGAAAAGCTTATTTATGAGTGCCTATCGGCCAAGGAGCCATAGGAGGAGTCCCATATCATTTTGTGGACTCTTGGGAAAGCCCATGAAATGCAAATCACCTCAAGGAGGTGAAGTGTATCAGTTTACAACTTCCTTAGAAAAGTTGTATCGGGTTGTGAATAAAGTGGTGATTTAGTTGATATATTTTATTCAAAGGGATAAGTAATGGACGAAAATTCATCCCTAGATTATCCACAAGAGTTTTGCATGTCAAGATAAATTTTAATGCATTCATGTACACGTGTCACCCATGCATGTACACGTGGCACCTAGTAGCTCAAATTGATGACACCTCATTTTCATACTTCTTCATGAACAACAGGTATATATACCCCTAGTTTAACCCCTTAGTGGAATTGTTTGAATCTTACCACCCTCCTTCCCTAAGGTATCATGCATAGGGTCCTTTTGTCGTGCAGTAATGAAGTGGTATCATGCATAGGGCCTTGGATATCGTCTATAGCAAGATCATATCGGCCAAGTAAGGTGGTATCGGCCAAGAAGGGTGATATCGCCCATAGTGAAGTGTTTTGATCATAAGTGAGTGGAATATCATCCAAGTGAGTGACATATCGTGCATGGGTGGTGTCATATCGTGCAAGAGTAGTATGGTATCGTGCAAAGGTGCTAAGGAGTAAGAAATAGCTCATACTTAACCCTAAGGTGAGGCATGATCATCTTCAACCTTGGATTGAAGCATGATTTTAGGGTTATGATCTTCCTTTATTTTCTTCTTCACCAATTGCTTATACATGGTGATTATTTGCATATAGAGGAGTTGTGAAGTTCATCTTCAACCTTAGGAATGTGAATCTTTGGAGCTTGGAGCTTTGAAGTTGTTCTTGAGGTGGGTTATATAACTTGAACCCAATTATATTATTATGCACCTTCAATTTTGTCATACTTGTTGATCTACTTGCAATTTGGATTTTTCTTGAATAATTGATGATCCTTTGAGTTCTAAAAGATTCATGGGACTGTTGTCCATGACTTAGAATAGTAAGAACAAAGGTCTAGAGGTTGATGGTGATGACATCATCAAAGGTAAAGTGATATCGGGTACAAGCACACAAGCAAGCACCTCTAACCCGATATGATGATGCACATACTCCCTAAAATGATATGGTGATGTAACCCTATATGATAGGAAAACTGTAAAGAAGTGAAAACACCTCCTTACTAAAAATTTGAACAATAGAACCTCCAGTCCAAACACACTCAGAAGGTATGATGGAGTGGGTGTAAAATTTTCAAATCTTTTTATAATGGTAACAAAAGACCAAAGTATAACAGCGGAATAAAAACATGACTATATTCAATTAAAAAAGGGGGACATCTGAAACTTACATCATAAGGATCCATGTAGAGGAAATATAAACCACCTCAAGATTATCTCCAAGCTTTAACTTCACAATCTAAGTCTGGGTCCACATGTCAAGCCATCCATGTCCTCCACCTAGGGCTAGAAGCATACCCCAGCAAAAGAGAAATAAAAGGAAACATCAACAAAGGCTGGTATGTGCATACTAAAAGCAAACTTGAGCAATGTAAGGAAATAAGGGGCATCAAAATAAAAGGCTTCCCATGCAAGAGATAAGTGTTGGGTTTTAGGGGAGACAGAGAAGGCAGCGGAAACAAAAAAATGTATCCTCCCAAACCCAGAACAAAGGAAACGTGTCAACGTCTATACAATAGGAAGGATGGTTTGTAGAGGTGTACCTTGTCCCGAGGCTTGCTCGACGACTTTACCTCACGGCTTGTACGGTCTTCACCTCCGGTCTTGGATGGTGTCTGTGCAGCTCCTGGTCGCACCGAGACTGGCTCCTCATGGTCTCACCAGGACTGTCGGGATTGACAACTGTCCTCCGAGCGGCAGAAGTCTCCCGCCTATGAAGTAGTTCACACAGACCATCTGGAACTCTGATCTCCTTGTCCCACAAGGAATTAGAAGGAGTCATACCCTCCTGTTGGCGTACAAGTCACTAACACACTCTCCTACCACCAGTCACTTTATGCAGTTGTCTTTCCCTTGTTGTGCCTCCCTTATCGGGTAGCACTTGCTCGGGTTCTCTCTCGGTTACCAAAACCAGAGAGAACGACAATTTTGCAGAGCAACTGGTACACTGAGTTGTTCACTAGAGAAGCCCCCAATACCCCCATATATATAGGAGGGTCATGGGATAGGGTTCTCTATCCTGGGCAATGTGGGATTAAAGCAGGAGTAGAAGGGTTTGAGATTTTCCACAAAACAACCAACTTGTGCCACCTGAACTGATCGTTCCACACCCTGAAATGGTCAGTTGGTGAGTTGAGCCGATCGGTTCAACCTCAACCGATCGGTTGGGGCACCTGAGCCGATCGGTTCATCACATGAGCCGATCAGTTCATGGTCCTCGTCCAACTCAAATTGACTTTCAAATTTGTTTCCGATTAATCAAATATTAATCCTTGACCAAATCAAATTTGTACAAGTGAAACAAATTGTATTTGCAAAATCGACTTTCCAAACGATCTCAATTGGACCAGTTGAGCCGATCGGTTCAACTCTTGAACCGGTCAGTTCAACCTGTCTTGAGCCGATCAGTTCATCCCATGAGCCGATCAGTTCACCAACTTGAGCCGATCGGTTCATCTCATGAGCTGATCGATTGAGGCAGCAGACTTGTACACATCACTCAATCGCAATTTCAATCAATCTGATACTCCAATCGATCGGTCCAACACCTTGAACACTATGATAATGAGATATCAACTGATTGAGTGTTTAATTGAACTACTAAACTCCTTTAGTATTCAATCTAAACATCATTTGTGGAAAAACTCCTCTTCCAGGTTAAATCCTATGTGCGTGACCCTGGAGGTCCATTTCACATTGGCAGTGAAAGTCCATATCACTTATGACTTCACAAGCAAAGAGCGGTGCCTAGTCGCACATCAGTGCTACCCAAGTGAAATAGAAAGTTGGAGAACAACTTTCAATCCTAAAATCCGTGAATGGTGTTACATCGAATGTATAATTCCTTTATCACTGATATCCTGAATGAACTCAAGGCATGGAACAGTCATCCTGTCAACGTTCATTCACTTTCTTGATCTCAGAGTAGATTGGAGGAGATATGTATGACATCAATATCACATACTGATTCACACATGCATGCACACGCCTATCTCAATCCTACTCATCAAGTGGCCATGGATATCAAACTCCCTCAGGAGGGACAAATCCCATATCTATCACTCACCCCTCAAAAGCCCCATGTGTCAAAACCACCCAATCATCACCTTTATAACAACCCATGTTTCAGGATTGCATTTGATGATATCAAAGTGTACCCAACGACATGTGTTGAGTGTAGTGATTTCAGGTCAAAGAATCACACTCACCACCATCATTGTGAGAATTGACTGTGACTACCATGTCATGGTTCCATGTGTCAAACTCACGGTGGGTCTGTCCGATACACTTGTTCTCTAACAAGTACCTATGTGTTTGGTTTGATATCTCCATATCATGACTAATGAGATTCTGTTATCAACCAACACCACAATCTAGTCTTATGTGTCATTGTTGTCTATCTACCTTCCACAATGACATATGACTAGGGACATGATAAGAATGTACAAACTCTTAGCATCCGTATGATCTCATCGTTCAGGTCCTGAACCTGAAGGCATACATCATTGAGTACTGTCATTCGCTAGACATTCAATCTGTTCTATCATTATCTCATATGAATGAACCAAAAAGAATTGGAAGCTTGCCTTTGATCTTTATCAAATCAATCTTAATGTATCCCACCAATCATCCTATGATTGTCTCTCAGGGTATACATACCAACAATAAGTACCACCCAAATGGGTATCAAGAGAAAAGAATCATAACAAGAGGGATACTTGCCATAAAACAACATAAAAAGAATGTGCCATATATACATCCACTACCATGGTGGAAATGAAGAACAAGTAGGGCACACACCTCATAATCAATATCCTGCATGCATGTGAGATAAACATAGCCCTAGAACAATATAAACACAATTGGTGGCCAAGGCTTCACATCCTTGAAAACTTGATAGAGAATGACTCACCGTCAAACTCCCAATATATATAAAATTTGAGCCAAGGATTCACATCCTTGAAACTCGGGTATGGGGCACCACCATTACCATCCCATAAAGAAAATGGGCACACACCAAAAAACCAAAGTAATTTACATTATTCTAGTGCTACTGATTCACATTGCATGTAAATATAGAGGCAAGTAAATAGTTTAGTCAGAAGATGAAACAAAGGTTGCCATCACACAACGAACAACACACACACATAACATCCACTTCAAAGTGGCACATAACAATAAGAGAGACCAACATGCACCATGGCAAAAGATATGATATCAAGAAATTATCCAAGTTCATAACAATCAAGATAGTTCACACGAACCATGGTATCAAAAGATAAGACATATTGTGTAGACCAAAATTTAAGAGAATGAAAAGATAGGTGAATTGCTCATGATAGAGGAATAGGGGATACAACATACCTCAACTTCAGAGTCAAACAATCTAAAGTCACATCTAAGTCCAAGCCTAGGCATCCAAAGAACCTATTAAACATATATGTGAAATTAGGGTTAGGTTTCCATTACTTATTCAAAACCCTAAAAATTGCCTTTTTTATTAATGTGTGAATTAGGTTATAAAAACTAAGCCATATTTTAGGTTATATTTTCCTGAGTTCAAATCATATTTTATCATATTTTTTTGACTTTTATATATTTAGTTATGAATTATACAAGTTATTATCTTATTAATTAGATCCATTAAAATAACCTCTTTAAACATACGATTCAGGCAACAAAACCAATACCAATAGAAAGCTTACATTTTTCTGAATCCAACGATTATTTATTTATAATTTTTGGACAACCACAACAAAAGATATGAATTTTACAAAATAGACCAATCTGAAAATGCCACTTAGGCAATCAAGTTGGGCGAGAAAAGAAGGTGGGACCATCTGCTGACCTGGCCCAATAGGGAGCGGCCACATCAGTGAGTCAACGCCTCAGTCAAGGTTAGAGAAGCTCGAGTGAAACAAAGGAAATACGGGTGAAAGGTCAAAAATGCCCTTAGAAAAAAATAAGAAAAGAAAGGACCGGCGAAGGCTAGAATCGGAAATACGCAGGGTATCTTCCTCTTCCTCTTGCCCACTCCATGGATGACGATCGAGAAGTAGCAGCATCAAACGAAATTGGGGAAATTCAAAATTGCGGTGAGTTTGATAAATTGAATGGGCAATTACCTTCGGTCGAGGCCCCAGAAATGTGCCGACCATCTACCATGGCCCTCGGCGCCTGTGTGGACTGGGGAAAGATCCCAAATACTGTCAACAGAAACGGGAATTGGGGAAACTAGTTGTAGGGTGAACAACGGCCAGAGGATATACAAAACAATTCCGTTTGGTTCTCGCGAAGGTGAAGGGAGGCTCAGACGAAGGCTCGAAGTCACATAATGGCGAGGAAGACGAGAAGAGGGAGTAGAACATGGGAGAATATGACGGCGACATGGTATATGATTTATAGGTGATGAAATCTTGTCAAATATGGGCTTGGTCGGTGTGGAAATAGGCGAGAAAGTCATAGGGAAAGAAATCTCGAAGAGATATGGGCAAATGAGTGAGCAAAGCAAGCAATAAATCTGTGGTTACTGTTCAACACAAGTCGGTCTCCTACCCAAGGTAGGAGATGACTTTGTCACCGTTCGATCTGAATCAGACGGCTAAAAGAAGTCGTGTAATGATAACCCACGTGACAAGGAAATCAAAAGAAAAATATTATCCAAATCAAATTCGATTAAAGTGGCAATGCATTTATTTCTCTTTTTCTCTTTCTTTTTTTAAGGATGCAAACGAATCCCAAAATTAATGAAATTTGACATGTATCCTATTTTTGATATGGGGAATCCAAATATATAATTATAATTTCCTTTTGAGAACTTTTCATGTGTTAAATAAATCAAATCATATTTTCTCTTTCCTCCTCCATTAATGGCATTAGGATTATCCAAATTTGATGAAACTTGAACCACAAGTCATATTTAATGTGTTGGATATGAATTTGCCATCAATTTTACATATTGGAGTTGTTTGAGTATTTTTTTAATATTTTTAAGGTTCTACATACTTTCTCCTTATTTTACCTTTTAAGCAAACTTTTCCAAATTTGATAAAAATTTACCCAAAGGCTATATTTATTATGTAGATCACGAATCTAAGATTATTTTCCTTTTTTGGAGTTATTTATTGTATTTATGTATTAATTACACCTTTTAGGCAATTTCTCTCTCCTAACTTACCCTATTATTTCAAGGTGGTCCAAATTAAATGAAAATTGACATGTAGTCTTATTTTAATGTGTAAATTACGAATTTGAAGTCTATTATTTATTTTGAGGCTTTCTTATATGAGTTATGTCACATGGCCCACTAATGGCCCATTAACTAAATTATGCATCCAATTAAATTATTCATCATCTTATTATCACCAAATGAATTATATGACATATTAGATTACATTATTCATGCATTAGATTATTAGGATCACTCTAATCTCAACCTTATTTAGTCAAACCTAAAAGGTCAAACTTCTAGGGTAGGGTCCAAGATCCGGTATGTTACAACACTCCTCCCCTTAAAAGGATTTCATCCTCGAAATCTATAGATCAAACATCAACAACTAAATACTCCCCACCCCTTAAAAAGGTTCAACCTAACAAGTCAAACTAAACAACTTTTTAGAGCTACCCACATCTCTTAGTTGTGAAAGTTTTAGAGATTTGTATTACTCATGTATCCAACTAAAGTCACCATCTAGGGTTGATATTTAGGTCCTCGTGTCTCTAACCTATCAACCCTACATGAACATCCAAAAGTCATAGGGTAGGTCAACTACACCATTATAATAATCCTAGTCACAAACTAGGGTTAGATTCTACTCAAACTAGAGTTTCACTTCATTGTGAATTAGTTGAAGAAAACATTGATAAATTTGAGAAAACTTTTGTACATATAGTAGTATAATTGAAAATAATTTTTGGGGATGAAAACTTTTTGAGATGAAACAAAAAGTGGATCCAAAATCAATTGTGGAAACCAAGTCACAATATTTCCATATGAATATTTCCTCATAACCTAAACTTGTCCTCAAACCAAACCTTATTACATAAAAGATCATCATAGATCAAATCTAGGGTGAACATCTCACCTAGAGGCAACTGTCTAATTCAAGGGTTTAACTAGGGAGACAAAATTGAAATAGTCAGATTCCGACTACCATGGGCTCTGATACCATGTTGTAAAGAAGCGAAAAAACCTCCTTACTAAAATTTGAATAATAGAACCTCCAGTCCAAACACACTCAGAAGGTATGATGGAGTGGGTGTAAAATTTTCAAATCTTTTTATAATGGTAACATAAGACCAAAGTATAGAAGCGGAATAAAAACATGACTATATTCAATTAAAAATGCAGGACATCTGAAACTTACATCATAAGGATCCAAGTAGAGGAAATCTAAACCCCTCAAGATTGTCTCCAAGCTTTAACTTTACAATCTACGTCTGGGTCCACATGTCAAGCCATCCATGTCCTCCACCTAGGGTTGGAAGCATACCCCCAACAAAAGAGAAACATAAGGAAACATCAACAAATGCTAGTATGTGCATACTAAAAGCAAACTTGAGCAATGTAAGGTAATAAGGGACATCAAAATAAATAGCTTCCCATGAAAGAGATAAGTACCACCCAAATGGGTATCAAGAGAAAAGAATCGTAACAAGAGTGATACTTGCCATAAAACAACATAAAAAGAATGTGCCATATATACATCCAGTACCATGGTGGAAATGAAGTACAAGTAGGGCACACACCCCCATAATCAATATCCTACATGCATGTGAGATAAACATAGCCCTAGAACAATATAAACACAATTGGCGGCCAAGGCTTCACATCCTTGAAAACCTGATAGAGAATGACTCACTGTCAAACTCCCAATATATATAAAAGTTGAGCCAAGGCTTCACATCCTTGAAACTCAGGTATGGGGCACCACCACCACCATCCCATAAACAAAAAGGGTACACACCCAAAAACCAATGTAATTTACATTATTCTAGTGCTACTGATTCACATTGCATGTAAATATAGAGGCAACTAAATAGTTCAGTCAGAAGATGAAACAAAGGTTGCCATCACACAACGGACAACACATACACATAAAATCCACTTCAAAGTGGCACATAACAATAAGAGAGACCAACATGCACTATGACACACGATATGATATCATGAAATTATCCAAGTTCATAACAACCAATATAGTTCACACGAACCATGGTATCAAAAGATAAGACATATTGTGTAGGCCAAAATTTAAGAGAATGAAAAGATAGGTGAATTGCTCATGATAGAGGAATAGGGGATACAACATACCTCAACTTTAGAGTCAAATGATCCAAAGTCACATCTAAGTCCAAGCCTAGGCATCCAAAGAACCTATTAAACATATATGTGAAATTAGGGTTAGGTTTCCATTACTTATTCAAAACCCTAAAAATTGCCTTTTTATTAATGTGTGAATTAGGTTATAAAAACTAAGCCATATTTTAGGTTATATTTTCCTGAGTTCAAAACATATTTTATTATATTTTTCTAACTTTTATATATTTAGTTATGCATTATACAAGTTAGTATATTATTAATTAGATCGATTAAAATCACCTCTTTAAACGTAACATTCAGGCGACAAAACCAATACCAATAGAAAGCTTCCATTTTTCTGAATCCAACGAGTATTTATTTATAATTTTTGGACAACCACAACAAAAGATATGAATTTACAAAATAGACAAATCCGAAAATGCCACTTAGGCAAAAAAGTTGGGCGAGAAAAGAAGGTGGGACCATCTGCTGACCTGGCCCAATAGGGAGCGGCCACATCAGTGAGTCAACGCCTCAGTCAAGGTCAGAGAAGCTCGAGTGAAACAAAGGAAATACGGACGAAAGGTCAAAATTTCCCTTAGCAAAAATAAGAAAAGAAAGGATCGGTGAAGGCTAGAATCGGAAATACGCAGGGTATCTTCCTCTTCCTCTTGCCCGCTCCACGGATGACGATCGAGAAGCAGCAACATCAAACGAAATTGGGGAAATCTGAAATTGCAGTGTGTTTGACAAATTGAAGGCGCAATTACCTTCGGTCGAGGCCCCAGAAACGGGCCGACCACCTACCATGGCCCTCGGCATATATATATATATATATATATATATATATATATATATATATATATATATATATATATATATATATATATATGAAAGTACACCCTTCATATTGAACTTTGACACACATGTTTGGATGTCTATTTTGTTGAATGAATTGCGAGCATTGTATCCTATATCCTAACCCTAAGCCCATGCCTATTTTGCACATACGTCACATGTGTAATAGCGTTGGATCTTGGGAGGGTGCAGATCGTTCAAGGAGACATACTAAATTAAAATATTTTTATATAATTATCTAGATACATATTTAGTAATAGACTTTAGAGAAAGTGTATCTATCAGTTGTAACTTATATGTACCATATGGAAAACTACTAAATTTATAACATACTAACGGCGTTCAACTAAGTTGAACATGATATTGTCTTAATTAGAAAATTCAAAATTAGAATCATATTTTGAAATCTTACAATCATTTTCAAATCTTTTAACTTACTATTAATTAGAAAATACAATATTTGTTTCAATAATAGTCCACAATGTGATCGAGATGGATTCTGAAAGACGTCTAGTAAAATAGTATACATCCAACATATAGTAAGACTATGTTGTGGATTATTATAAATATGTTCAATATCAAATGGGTTTGTATAGTTTGATTGCACTTTCTTCTATTGCGTTGTTAGCCTTATTAACATCATAGGTCAAACATATCCTTGATAATATGTAGTTTAAAAAAGTTATAATTAATGAATCCTACAAATACACATATTTGCATATGCTAACTGTTACATGTATATGTATAAATAACAAATCTAGATATTTCAGTATTTGTGTTTGAGATTACCTTGGTAGGGCCAACACAAAGATCTAGTTAAAGTTTTCTTACATAAATTGGATCAAAAAAAGTTATGTGAACATAGTGGATAACAACCGGGTCAGCTGGCATTGATGTTGATTCCTATATCAAATGATGTGAATGGAGTTGGATGTAATTGTCAATATTGTGTAGGAAGTTCTATATAATATTTTTATCTACATCTTATAATTATCCATTGGTCCTTTGTAATATTTGTGCGTATCTATACTATATATGAAAAAGTGTAGAGGAAGTTGGATAAAGGTTGTCCTTATGTTGATTTTTTTGTTTTAATAAAGTAAATGTGAGAACGGGTTCATGCGTAGAATATGTTAGTAATTACGTTAGTAAATAAAAGGAGTATTGTAGAAGCTTTGTAGAAAATGTGTCCGCAAATCTATGTCACATTAGCATAAGCAATACTCTAATATTTCCACAATATTTGAAAATCCATACTCTCAGAAACCTAGATCCACTTTCGTCAAACTTTTCAATATCGTCAAATTTCCATTTTTTATGATAGTGTTGTGTTTGGGTTAAACATTTAGGTCAATTGCTCTAAATATAGTGGTGATAAAGAGTTGTGTCTGAGACAAAGTATTATGATCCTGAAGAATTTGGAAAATTTCAGTATAGAAGGTCTCATATAGTTACATAAGACAAAGTGTCATGTGAGACCAACTTAACTCAGCACCTATAAAATCACCGCGCGAGTGTGCGGCCGGTGAGTTGGAAGGTGTGTGTATCCGTCAAAAAGCAGGAGACCGCAGACCTTAAGGGCTTCGCAATAAGCGTTTCTCTCTCAACTCGCCAGTGATCCGCGCACGCAGAATTCCATATGTACTAGAACACGGTGGCGACGACGGACAAAACTCGTATATATATTAGGTTGCTTGTGTTTATACAGAGAGAGGTCGGGGTAAGACACTTCCTTCGTGTTCGAGCTAAGCCTAATTTGATAAAAGCACATATGCCCAGACCAAATAACCGATGCCTTGGGGTTCACTTGACGTCATCCGGGATGGCGAGACTGAGGGAGAAAATGAATGCGAAGTTGGAAGGAGTTGATGGGAGATTACATGGATGATAGTATGTCGTGATGGTTCTGCTAGTTGACTGTAGTAGTTGGCAATGTAAGAATGTTAC